>VZRE01011547.1:40206-167067 GCA_013396775.1 Cephalopterus ornatus
CGCCTAATCGCGTTAATCCGCGGGACAATGCCCCAAGTAATCACCCTTCCTGCTCCCTGCGCGGCCGGCGACTGGAAAGGGCGAAGGGGGGGAGGGGCAGAAAGTGCAAACCTTTATTCCACTCGGTTAAGAAAATCGCGTGGGAGGGAACGGGGAACACTTGAACACGGGTCTCCCCGAAAGCCCGCAGCGGCGGGGAGAGCCCGCCTTCCTTCCCGGGAGAAGCGAGTTCCCCTCGGCTCCCCTGCAAAGCTATCGCCGCCTGCCTCTGAGTAAATACCCGAGCACAAAAGCAATCCCGAGCGGCGTGAGCCTGTGCACGGAGCAGCCTGTCGTGCTCACAGGCTGCCGAGAGGCCCCGGGAGCGGGGCTGCCGCTCGCCCCGCGCAGCGCAGCCCAGGGGAGCGCCGCGGACGGGCCGGAGCCGCCGGGCTGGCTCGGCAGCAGCACTGCCCTTTTGAATGCCTCCCGCAGCTCAGAGTGCTGGCAGGGCGCTGGGAGCGCCAGTGAATGTAGCCCCGCAGAGCCAATGAGCTGGGACCGGATGCGATATATCCTCTGGGACAACAACTGCTCTGTTCCTCCTCAGATCCACATGACGCCATTTACTGCTGCTTTTGCAGAGAGATCACCCTACCTCCTCCGGAAAGAAAAAGAGAGAGAGAGAGGGAGAGAGTGAGCGAGCAGAAAAACGCCGAGCCCCTACAGCTCAGATCTCAAATCTTCCTCCTCCTCCTCCACCTCCTCCAAACACACAACAACAACCACCACCACAAATCCGCTGCGCTCCCAAAACAACCCCCCGATTGCAAACCACAGAGCTGCCTGCAACACACACACGCTCGAAGAGGGAGCGAGAAAGCTAAGAGGGAGAGAGGGGAGAGGAGCCTGCAGCAAGCAGCTTCTCAGCAGAACGGCTACATTGCACAAGCTGCTTTTTTGGAGGAGCTCAGTGGAAGAAAGCTCTGGGATTTTATTTTAGATCCACTTTATTTTGTTTTCTTTGGCTTTCCCCTTTCCTCTTGATCATTTGCAACAGCAACAAAAAAAAGTGACTTGGTATTGGCGAGTCGGCCTCCTGTTCATTGAGGAAAAAAAAGAAAAGCGTGTGTGTGAGACTGATCTCCTTTTAGAAGCAAAGAAAACCCACCCCGACCCGAAGAGGTGTTTTGATTATTATTATAGTGTATACGCGCACACACGTATTTATAATCGATCTGGGGAGAGGGACCTAACTTTGCTCTGGACTTTTTTTTTTTTTTTACATGGTGATCACTCTTACTCTAATTTACAAGTTGGACTAAAGCAGAGTTTGGAAAAGAATTTTTTTTTGCTTTAGGGCTGGATTTATTTGCAAACCGCAGGAAGAAGAAAATACAAGAGAGAGAGGGGTTTGGTGCAGCGCCGCGATCACGGTGAGAGCCTTTTCCTTCTTTGCAAAACAAGCTTTTCAGTAACCTCCCCCCCTTGGTTGCTCCAAGAAAACTCCTGGAAATGTTTGAGGCCGATCCCTTTTCCATTCGTACAGGTTCTCCCTCTTCCCACCTTCCCTTCTCTTTCCTTTCTCAGAGACGAACTGGAGGTGGGATTTCGGAGCGGTTTCTCTCCGGGGAGGGGTGGGGGAGCTCCGCTGGGTTTTGCGGGCTGCGCCGCATTTGCGCCCCGCCGGGGTGCCTCGGGGGTGCGGAAGGCTGCGCAGGGGGCGGAGGGCTGCGCGGGCGCGCAGGAATGCTTGCAGGGGCTGCCAGTTGGGCGGGGGGTGGGCTTGGAGGGGACGCACTCCGACGTGTTCTGCTGCGGGGAGCCGGGCACGGGAGGTCCTGCGCGCTCCTGCCTCGCTGGGCACGCGTGGGTTTCCGACAAGCCCCGGGGGGAGCGGAAGGAAGGGCGCTGCGAGGTTGGCGAGCGTCGGGGCTGTTTGTCCCCCAGTCTTGGGGGAAAGCGAGCAAACCCGCCTTTCAGGTCGTGATTTACGCCCTCTGTAGTGGCGTCGGGAGATTCGTGTGATTCGGAAGTGAGTGCACGTCTGGTACAAATATATACATGTGTGTGTGGACACTTAGGTATTTCTCCTGTGATCAAACTAATGCGATCTGTAAGACGAGGAAAGTGCTTCCCTGACTTCTTCTATGTAGAGGGCATGTGTGGAGGGAAAGGAAAAGCCTTAATTTTTACTTTGTATCTTTTTTTTTTTTGTGCGTTTACTTCGTAGCAACCCCCCTTCCACCAAAGAAAAAAGCTGCTGGTGTTTTCAGCAAGCTATTTGTGTGTCACTTTGCCCCACCCCGATGGTAAAGTCCCTTTTGCCCTAATCCATAGTCTGATCACACACTCGGCCCTTAATGGGGGTTTCAAAGCACTTTGAAAGAAAAGGAGGTGGTTGGTGTGTGTGTGCGGTGGGAATGGGGGTGGGGGTGTCTTGCACAGGCTCCGGCCACAAAACAGAAATTCATGGGCAGAGGACTTCCCTCCCTTAGGCTTCGCCTTTCCCCGGCCAGCAGGACACGGGTTTTTTCCACAGCACGCAAGAAGCCCCTCGCGTTTTAAATTTCCCCAAATGTGCCGATGCGAAACCCGTCCCCCACGCTCGACCTTTTGCCAAGCCCAGCTCGGAAAAGCTAGCAATCCTGGCACTTGAGCTCCGTGAGAGTGGACTTTGGCTCTTAGAAGTGGGGAATCGTGTTATCACACACATGCAATCACAAAAAGGCAAATCTGCTTCTCTGCTCTTGGAGGATGCAAAGGGGAGCAGTGCTAGGTCAGGGGAGGGAGAGACGTGCCTATCCGTAAGGATTTTTAGGCAAATGTACGTTTGCAAATAAATGTGCTGGTTCTTTGCATCCTGTCCTGTTAGCGGATCTATCACGGGGAGAAAAAAGGGGGATCGCCAAGCTCGGCCCGATGCCCCACAGAAAATGCCTCCTGTGTCCCTCCGGGCTGGGGCGGAACGGGGCGGGCTGAAGGTCAGGCAATTTGCAGAATATGCGTAAAATACGAGGAGCTCTTCCAGCGGCTGGCTTTGTGAAGTTGAATGGGTGCTTAGGGCAAGGCGAGAGGGGGTAATCTGCCTTTTGCCCAGCTGTCCCGGAGGTGTTGTCTGCACCGTCTTCAGGGCGCCTGACACTTCCCGGGAGGGGAAACTCCTTTAGCATCTCCTGGGGGAGGACGGGGGGAAGAGTTAAAAGGAAACATGGATTTGACTTTCTGATAAGGCGGCTGCAGCAGCCCCCTCCCATCTCCCAGCTCAGAGGATGTCTCCTGGTTATCTCCAGGTTGTCTGCACTCTCCGGCGGGCAAGGGGCCGTCGCCTCTCACCTGCTGCGCGTCCCCCGCCCAGTATGGAGCCGGAGACAGGGAGGGGAGCGGAGACCGGAGGCTGCTTCTTCAATTCCCACCTTGGCGTCTGAAGGGGGTTCCGCCACCGAGCCCAGGGTCGTCTGAAGCGCCTTCAGGTCAGGGTCAGCTTTGTTTTTGCAATGAGTTGTCATTTCTGGAGAGGCAGTATCCTCTAGGCTGGCTGGGGCTAGCGGAAATCTGGACGTGGAGAGCAGATAGGGCTGCCAGTTCATTTCAAGGATGGGGAAAGTATTTTATTTTCTATTATTTTTTATCTTCAGATGATTTCAGATGAGGGGAACGTCTGCTTAGGCTGTTTGGTTGAAACTTTTGATATGGTAGAGGTTTTAATTTGATGAAAACATAAGCAATGCTTCAAGCCAAGTTTGCAAGAGTTTATTGTTTTTTATTTGTGAGGAATGGACACCATGGCATAGCTCCTGTGTCCAAAACTAGGATTTGGCAATATTTAAAATAGGTGGTTACTCTTTAAAGTTGGATTATTTTTTTTTTTTAAAGAAAAAACATCTGAAGGAAGGGAGCCAGGAGTTAAAAGGTTAAATGTTTTGCATTGCTGTTAGAATAAAGATATTAATTGTTAAACTGCTTGGCTATATTTTATTATACTGCAGTAAAGTATTATTGTTGGTAACTGATGTGTTCAGAGTTCTAGGTATAATTAAAGACATTGCATGGTTCTTGTAAGACAGTTGATTCCTGCTTGGGTTTTAGTTGTAAAGTGTTTTCTGGATTTTTGTATAGGTAAGTGGATTTTGAAGCCACTTTAAGAATGGCAAACCAAATATTAACTAATTTAGAGGGAAGTACTTGAACCTTGTGCGTATCTGAGTGTGGAAGTTACTTACAAATTCTCATCTTCCAGTGTCTTTCACTGGGTTTTCATTTAAATTCTTATGTCTGCATCTCTACTTTGTAATTATTGATCTCTTAAAGTAATATTCACAATCAAGTGATTTCTTGGATGTTGGCATTGTTTGATTATATTATGCATGCCTCTGTCCTACAAGCCGCTCTTGGTAATATTTACAATTTGAAATGTAGTCTATGGAATTTTTTACACGTTAAAAAAAAAACCCAAACAACTGTGGTAACACTGCTTTTGTAGTATTGAGCCTTAAAATAACAATCATAGTGGTGTACACAACTGTGACACACACTAAAATACTGAAAAGAGATATTTTTACTTGTGCTGTTGAAGTTTTTGGTAGCATTAACTCATTTAATGTCTAACCTCAAACATTTTATTACTATTTGGTGTTTTTCTTGGGACCATTGGTATTAAACTAAAATTTCCTATTTACATCGTGTAAAATTTAATGTGTAAAGAGACTAGCCTACCAAAATATTATTCAGTTTTAAACAAAATTGGAGAATTATATGTCTGTCATCAGCAGGTCACATTACACTTGCTGAATACTTGCAGGCTTTTTTTTTTTTAATATAAGTTTTTCAGTAGCCTGATGTGAAATAACTGTCACTTCAAGTGGCTGAATCACTTTAAAGGCCATGGTCTAACCAGAAGATGGCCTGGGAAGCCTTAGTTAGCAGGAGCAATACCTAGACTTCCTAGAGCCACAAGTTAAGCTGCATGGTCCTAGAAAAGAATCCCCTTAAGCTCTCCACAGCAGAAGGTAGAACAGGGCAAGGGAAGTACATTCAGCTGACTGGTGCCAGTGCTCTGCGCCAGATGTGACTCCTTTTTTTTAATGACTGATGCATTACTTGATTGCGTGCAGTACTGTGGGATCCTGCAGGCTTGAAAGGCTGCTGGAGTGAGCATGAGATGTGTTGCAATAGTGAATCCTCTCTTTGTTGCTCTAGGATTTCAGATGTGTTCTAAGCCTGCCGGGGTGAGCACGCTTCCAGGCACTGATGGAGACAAGAGCTCAGCACAGCAGTGGGTCGCAGCCCTTACTACAGGCTCGGCGTGACAGTGGGAGACCACACGGGGAGCCTGACCTGCGGGATGTCCTAATGCAGCAGGTTCACGTCTTGTCATTGGACCAGATCAGAGCCATCCGAAACACGAATGAATACACAGAAGGACCTACAGTGGCTCCACGGGTGGGGGTCAAGTCCACTCCTCGGCTAGCAACCCAACCCAAAAATGAGAGGCCCCATGGCTTGCCTGAGCATCGTCATTTTAGCCGGATTCAGCACACACAGACACACGCATCTCCTCGGGCAGCTCTGTCCCGATCTATCAGCACGGTCAGCACAGGTTCACGGAGCAGTACGAGGACAAGTACGAGCAGTAATTCATCTGAACAAAGACTTCTAGGATCATCTTCAGGGCCAGTTGCTGATGGGATAGTCCGAATGCAGCCCAAGTCTGAGCTCAAGTCGAGCGAGCTGAAGCCACTGAGCAAAGAAGACTTGGGAGCACACAGCTACAGGTGTGAAGACTGTGGAAAGTGTAAGTGTAAGGAGTGCACTTATCCAAGGACCCTGCCCTCATGTTGGATTTGTGACAAGCAGTGTCTTTGCTCAGCCCAGAACGTGGTTGATTATGGGACTTGCGTTTGCTGTGTGAAGGGCCTCTTCTATCACTGCTCTAATGATGATGAGGACAACTGTGCTGACAACCCCTGCTCCTGCAGTCAGTCACATTGCTGCACTAGGTGGTCCGCCATGGGTGTAGTGTCCCTCTTTCTGCCTTGCTTGTGGTGTTACCTACCAGCCAAGGGTTGCCTTAAGTTATGCCAGGGCTGTTACGACCGGGTAAATCGGCCTGGGTGCCGCTGTAAACACTCCAACACCGTTTGCTGCAAAGTTCCCAACGTCCCCCCCAGGAACTTTGAAAAGCCGACATAGCATCACTAGTCAGAAATACTAAAGTAACAAGGATTATTATTTTAACATACATATGCAACCAACTAAGCAGCTATGGTCTTGGCACTGTAGTAGAAGGGTTGGGGATGTACTTTGCTGTTTGCAGTGAAATGCTTTTCTCTGTGTGTGCCATCTTAACTGATACGCTTGTTAGGATCCAGCTAGTGGCATACAGGAAAAAAAAAAGGGAAGCAGTACATTGTGACCCACATATTGCATAAGCTAAAGCAACACAGACACTCCTAGGCAACTCTATTGTTTGTGAATAGTACTTGCAAGATTTGTAAATTAGCAAATGACTGCTTTTTTTTCATTGTTTTCTGCCAGAGATAATGTGCTATATTTTTGTATATACAATAATATTTTCAACTGTGAAAAGTAAGTGGTGTCATAAGACATGGCACAGTCATAAAATATTATACTAATATGTTGTACATTCGGAAGAATGTGAATCAATCAGTATGTTTCTAGATTGTATTTTGTCTTATGGAAACCTTCTATTACAAGACTTTGATTTCCCTTCGGACTTCATGTATATTGTACAGTTACAGTAAAATTCAGCCTTTATTTTCTAATTTTTTCAACATATTGTTTAGTGTAAAAAATATTTATTTGAAGTTTTATTATTTTATAAAAAGAAATATTTATTTTAAGAGGCATCTTAAAAATGTCACCCCTTTTTATGAGGACGTCATAGTTGCTGCAAATAAGGGGTGAACGATGCATATGTTCACTATAAAATAGAAAATATATTAACGTTTGAAATTAAACTGGGCTACTTGTCATTTTTTCCCCCCATTTTTTGTTTTGAGTTGGGAGAACTGGTAGTTCTAATTGCAAACTTCACAGTGCTATAGTTAGAGTGAGCCTAATATGAAAACAAAAACGGATTTTTAAGTGTATTCTTTTATTATTGTTTACTTCACCTGAAAATAATACAGGATTTTTGTTCCCTTCCTTTGCACCGATGTCCCATATACTGTTTCTACAACAGAAAAGGAAAATGAACACAGGAAGATGCATTAATTCATTCCAGACTAGGACTAATAGGCACTGAAAGCTTGACCTCTTCTATAAGTGATGAGCTTTTGTGCTTCGAATAGGAAATAAGTAATCATTCACAAAAAATGTTAGGCTTGCATGGCTTTACTCAGAGGAGAAAAAAAGGGTAATTAATAAGGTCAGTGCAAAAAGCTTGCAGGATTATTTGTTGAAGGTAGAAGAATATGCCACAGGGAATGATAGATCTGAATGCAGTCCAGCCTTATGCCAAACATTTGCCTCACTTGTAAGAAGAAAGTTGCTTGATTTGTCATTTGTCGCAGTTACCTTCCACTGAGGTCAAAATCCTTTTGCTGCCAAGTTTCCCACCGGAAGCCTAGAGAATGATTTACCTTTCTTTATTAACAAACTATCATTTCCTGTCCTAAGCATGTCTCTCCAAGTTTAGAGGTCCTAATGTTCAATTTTATTTATAAATTTCTTAAGCTGGCATTTAGAATAGTTGTAAGTATTTTTAAGCTGATGCTTAGAAAAGTCTCCCAACCTTTTCTGAACCCTCTCCAAGAAAAACAAGTTATTACTAATAAATTAAGAACTCACTAGAAGTTGAAAACCAGAGCACTGAGTAAATGTTCTGTCTTTTTGCCCCTTAATTTTCCTCTCTGATCTGGTATTTGGACTATTTTACATAGGTTTGTAGTACTCAAAAATCTTACACTGTGTGTTTGTGTGTATTGATTATCAGTCCTCAAGTGAAATTAAAAAGTGCTTGTTCTCTTTCTCTCTCTCTTTTTTTTTTTATGTCTTTACCTCTCTAGTGCGAAATGTAAGGTGATTTTCTTTCCTTTCTGCACCAGCTGTCTGGATATTTTAGTGTACAAAGATGAACAGTATATATTTACCTTTCTGAGCAAAATTTGCCAGAAAGAAGGTGGCTTATGTTACAGAAGTAATTTGTCCATATTTAAAACATATCCGTATATTGGTACTGAGTATTGGGGTATATATGTGAGATTGTACTTGGCTGCTGATAAACAGTGATCTTATTATTTTAAATTTTTTTTAGAATTTTTGTTTTTGAAAGGGTTGGTAACCATCATGTGTTTCCATTCACTGAATGTAGTTCTTGAATTAGATTAGGTCCTTATGCCTAAACTATCCTGGTTTGATTTAAAAAAACCCCATGGGAATAATGAGATAGTCCATTTAATTGGGGGAATTTTTAACATTTAGGCTATGTGTTGGAAACCCCAACCCCACTTATTTCAGTAGACAGTAAATCTGTTGTTTTGTATTGATGAACTTGACAAAACTAAAGGTGAGCTCTTGTCTTTTAAGTGATTTATATTTTGGTCAAGGAAGATAACTCTAAGGAAAGCTAAAGGTGAAACTGGAAAACTGTGGTATGGTTGAGCAATGTGGCAGTCAAAGAGGGTGTAATTCAAAAGTCCAGTACTAAAATTGTAGGTGTATTTTCTTATTGCAGTGTAGTAAGTGCTTTGACTACCCAGTTAGATTCTAAGGGAAAAGGAAAACCATCTTGTTGATAAGGAAATTTGAAGCTGGTCTTAACGTTAAATAGTGGTGGCTACCTTCCACTTAGTTCTTAATGAGGATAAATAGTGGATCCTCATCATCACAGGTAAGCCCATTACCAATGAATTGGGTTGCATGTATGACTCTTGGAACGGGGATGTAGAGGAGGATGGCATTAGGCACTGCCAGTTGGGCAAACTATGGCACTGGGGCCCAGGCTTCAGTTAGTTTGAACTGGCATGTGTGGATTCTTAAGATCTTGCTTATGTATGTTAATTAACATACTAATATTGCATTTAATTAGTTAAGGTTTATAATTCTAAATAAAACAAAAATCTTGCCTCCAATGATTGTTTTAATAAGAATTAAAAGGGCCTTTCAAGTGGATTGAGATAATGTTATTAAAGTTGGCCTATTTTATCCTATGACATAGGAAAGTGGAGGTCCAAGTAAGGAAAATTTTCCATACACAGGTTTTGAGTATAACCATGAAAGTCATGCTAGATATACATCATATAGGACTTTGGTTTTAGGCTGCTGTAGAGTCATGAGAGAGATCAAAACTCTATTTTTGCTCCATTTTTTTGTTGTTGCTTTAGAGTTTTGATCTGTTAACCTCCTACACATTCTGATGTCACTGTAAGGCTTGTTTAAAGTTAAAGACTTGCAGGATTGGATGACAGTTGACTATAGTAACAATGGAAACAAGTAACATTTTTTTCAAATTATTTTTCCATATGTTGTGATCTAAAAAAAATAAATCAAGTTCACTTGTACAGAAATTTATAAATTCCTCTATTAAGAGCCTCAAGATATTTTTTACTTTGCTCTTTAATGGTTTTCAACTTGATTATAATTTCTTTTTTTGACATAGTGATCATAGCAGTAAAAGAAAGAAAAAGAGATTTGGATTCAAGTGGAGAATAAATAGTGGTTTAGATGGAAATAAAATGTATTCCTAAAGGATTTGAGATCATATTCAGGTGAGAATTTACATATTCAACAGATTTACCAAGTGAGTTTTCAAAAGCCAAAATTCTCCAAATGCAGAAGTGCAGTAGCAAAGTACAGATCACTTATGCACCATGAATAACTCACCTTTGTTTTGGGGTTTCTTTGTTGTTGTTTGATTGGGATTTTGGTGTTTGAGTTTTTTTTGTTTGGCTTGGGGGTTTTTGTTTTTGTTTGGGTTTTTTAAATGTATATTACCTGTATTACTTTTTCACTGTTGGCAAAATACAAAATAATTCATTTTTGTGATAACAGAAATCTTAAGGCTTATTTTCAGGTGTCAGGAAGAGAACAAAATGCGTTTCTGTACTACAGTGGAACATTTAATTATTTTTAGGAATTAACGGTTGGGGAAGATGGATTTGAACAGTCTGTCTTGTCTCAGGTGTTCCTAGATGGGTGCAGGTACAGCAAGTAATAATGATTTCATTTGCTGAGACTAATTTCTCAATCAGCCACTGAAGCAGAGTCCCAGAAAGAAATTGGCTGAATGTGAGAGCACACTTGATTGAGTAGTGTCTGTATGAATAGTATTGGATAGATCTCTTACTGAAAATGTCAGCATTGTATTGGCTCATCTTAAATAAATCAGTTACAGGTTGGAATAGACTACATTGTGACAAAGCACACCAAATCCTTACCAATGAAAATACATTTGTTTCTCTTTACACAATCCGATTTTAAATTGGAAACTTAAAAATTAATGTCTCATTGAAATCAGGACAGTTTGACACACAAAGCATATGCAAATATATATAGTGAAGTTAAATATAGTACTTTTTATTTCAAAAATATTGTCTGGTTCAATCTGTGGAGAATCCTCTGTGGCGGTCTTAGTTATTTCACTTCATATTCTTTCTGGTCCCTCTCCTTGACCTTTCCTAGCCATAGTACATAAAGGTTTACTGCCACTTACAGGACAAAAGGTGAAGGAGGAGTATGAAACATGCTTTTCTCATTAGTATTCTCTGTCAGAAAGTTTAGGACAAGGTGGAAAAACAGATTACCTTGCTGTACTTATCCTGCATTCTTGGAGATATAAAGTGTTTTTCCATTCATGGAAATCCACAGTTTCAGAAAACATTTTATTTTCATTGCTTTAGCATGATTTCTATTTCTCAAGAAGGCTTTATGTTTCTTTAAGGAGTTCCCCTTTGTACTAACCCATTGGCACCGTGTTTCAGATGGAAGAGGCAGAGGTCTTACTGCTATAAGAGCATGATCTGCTGTTCTTCTGCCACAGGGATTATTCAGTAGGGAGCCAACTTAGTTACCTTTGGGCATGAGTAGCAATGATTTCACTTGAAACAGGGTGAGATTTCAGTGTTTTCAACCTCAGGAAAAAGCAGCAGAAGTTGTGCTATATATCTGAAGTTTTTCTTTATCCGTGCTGTAGGAAACTTTTTTCTCTTTTTTTTTTTTTCTGACTTACCCATGCATGCTGATTATAGAAGCTTATGGCTAAAATGTTCATTCCAAACTAAAATGCATTGGTTCCTGTTACAGTAGAAGTTACCAATAATCAGAAGCTTTGACAACATAGCCTGCTATTATATTGGATTATTTATGGATATTTTAATACTTAGGGGTTTAAGTAACATTTTAGAAGAATCTTGCCAAAGGAGACAATCTATTTCAAAAAGGTAAGAAACTGTATAACCAGAAAAGCTCTGCTTTCCCTAAAGCCTGATGTATAGTTATAAAACCACGTGGTGCACCTGAGACAAGTTACAAGAGAAGGCAATTGATGTGATTTAGGGGTTGCAAGCACAGGTTTCCCTTGTAGAGTCTGAGCCAGTACACAAAGGTGTGTCAGGAAGAGTCGCCAGCTAATGGACATAGATAGCCCTTGAACAACAGAGGTTTTTTAACTTTTCTTTTTTAACCTAATTTTATTTTGATCAAGAAGCAATGTAGATGAACTAGTCAGAAATCATGTTGTTGTTGCATTTACTGATAAAAGAACATATTGATGCTCTTACAGTGTGTCTCAAAAAACCATACCAAAATGGAAAATTTTTAAATGACCATTCAAACTTAACGTTCATCTTCAGAAATGAATGTAAACATCAGGGCTATAGCAATTCATGTTTCAGAACTAGTTGCACTGCAAGTAAACTTCACTATTTGGTAATACTTAAAACTGTTACAATAATTAGATACAGACAGTTCCGCTCTAGGTCTAAAAATCAACTCAGACGTTTGTCAGCTTCCACTGTAGTGCAGTTTTAGTAATTACTGTTTTTCTTAGAGCATTGATGTTATTTCTTGTTATCATATAAGACATATGTGAAAGTTGGTGTATCACAAATGCTGCCAAATGCACAAACCAAATAATTATTCTTTCTTCTCATTTCTCTTGCATAAATTACTGCAAAGAGGAGAAAATTTTGAAATTGTTTTGTTTGCTTTGAGTCATTTTGTTCATGAGTTTTGTTTAATTATCATAGATAGAATGCTGATTTAATGGAGTGGTGTTTTGTGATTCCTCTCACCTCCCCCAAAAGTATGTGGCAGTATGAAATATGTAAGAAGAGCAGTTAAGGGACAAGGAATGCACTTTGTGAACTTAACCTAACTGTAGCTGCATTGAGTAGTAAAGCAGGAGCACCAATGCCTTTTTGCAGAACTCATTGCATCTTTCAGCAGTAGGTTTACTGTTTTCTACCTCTGCTGCTCTGCAGGTGTAGGTTATACAGTTGTTTATCATGTTTTTATCCCTCAGTGATTTTTTTTTTTTTTAAAGCATTGCGTTCATACTTTAAAACCAGTGCACGAGGATCCCATAATACAGCTATATATCAAAAGAACTAGCTTCATGTGAAGGCTGTCTTCACCGTACACTGCCTACTATTCTCAATACTGTTCTTGGCATTCCTCAGACCCCTTCATCTCAAGTGGAAGAAAAAAACTGTAAATTTTACCAAAATATGTATGGTTGAGGGCATTATGGTATAAAGAGTGAACTTTACATCATGACTGTCCCTGAACTGTTCTCTTCTGCATACATAAAATTGCAGTACAAAGTCTGAAAGTGCGCAACAGTCTCTGGCCACCTGGACAATGGATTGCGATTGCCCATGCTAGTGAAGCATTAAGACTTTGCCTGGTGTGAGTGAAGCATGTGTCAAAAAGTACTCTCCCAAGCACATTTCAGGAGCTAAAATGTTCCAGAGTCATCTCAAAAGTCAGCTTGTCAGCAGCTCCCTTCTTTTAGAGGTTAAAGGAGTTGCCCAGTATGAACGCTGTCCTTCTGGGGCCAGCTGGAACATAGTGCCCAGGAACATTCTTGGACACATTTATTTGCAGTCCAGGAGGAAGGAGATCCCTCCCCCAAATCTCATCTCAGGTCAAATTCACTCACAGACATCCTCATGAGTTCAGATGACACAATCTAATCCCTAAGTAGTAACTTAATTGCACAGAAGCAACATATTTCATTTTTTATGTCAAAGGAGTAAGGCAGTTGGCAAGGTAACTTTTTAGAATGTTGCAAAGCTTAGATGGCTAGTGCTTATGCTCCTATGTAGAGTAGCTACCTAAGACTGTATCTTGATATTTTGTATCTAACTTGAATCTGTAATTTTTTTGTTTGATTTGGGGAATGCAATATTTTCTTATTTGCAAAACTAGTTCTTAAGTATCTACTGACAAATCATAAAAACAGTCTTTTTCCTATATTTATCTTTCACTAAAAAGCAAGCTTTAGTATGTCACAGCACCTGATTTTTAAGAATGAATCAAGACGGTATTTGTTGCGTTTGGAAGTTACATACATCTCTGAAGAAAAGTCACGAAAGTTAATTTGCGCTCATGATAACCTCACTATTCCACAAGATATGGAAAATGTTCTCTTTTCTTCTTTTCAGTCCTATGTGCTCTTAGCCCCTGGCTTATAGAGTGGGTGGCTCATGGAATCTTGCAATTGCTGAGTGATTTTGCAGACTATTATAGAGAAAAACTGATGTGTAAGGTATTGCACTTGAGTTTGGCATCTGAGAGAATGGATCTTGCTAAAGTATTTTGAGTGCATGAAAAATTATTTCTATATACGTGCAGTCTGCAGGATATGGCTGGAGAGAAAAGGACTGTCATAATTCATCTATTAAAAGATCTACTTTATAAAATAGAACAATGCCAACTTTTCTTTTTTTTCTTCCCTTTTTTTTTTTTTTAACTGATAAAGGAAGCTAAATATTAGATGGAGAGACATCTTGCTCAGTTTATTAAATGTGCCCAGGATTTGTGCTGTTTACATTTCACATAGTTTTTATCCAAAGACCTCAGTTCAGCTGCAAAATTGGTGGGTGAAATGCCTGGCCTCACTGGAGGCAATGACAAAATTCTCCTTGACCTCCTTGAAACTTTGTATAGACAAGAGGTGAATTCCTGAACATGTACTGATTGAACATACACTTGAATGGGTATCCTGGGAAAATCCCAGCTGCCTAAGGGAATAAAAAAAGTCTATAATTGCATGAGACACACTTTTGAATCAAGGAATAAGCTACCTTACTATAGGATTTTTAACCTTCATTCTATCCTACTTAACTTACTCTACTACTAAGATAATTTATTCCTACCAGTGCTGTAGAATATATGTAAAAGTTGCTTACATTAGGCACCAATCTCTTAGATTTTGCTGAGAGATTCTGTTTTGGATGTTAGTTCCATTAATGGTACTGCAGATTCCTGTTAGGTTTTTTACTGACAGACTTGTGCCGATACAAGCTCATGTGTAGACTCGAGTTCTCCCCTCATTTCAGCTTACTGTTATTAAGCTGTTCTTGTATACTGAAGCTGCAGCAGTTTGAATTCAGTTTAGCTCAGCTCTTGCAAAAAGTCTAGGGAGAACATTCATTTGGTTTAGCTGACAGTCTGGTTAATTGGAATAGGCTCATTCATACTACTAGTATCTGCACAGTGTTTAGTGACAGTATTATAAAATTGGCTATAAGCACTACCTGAAGTTAAATGAGTGAAAATATGCTTTAAGTAAACTACAGTGAGCTATTCTCAGACAGAAGTGTCTGTGTGCACTACCATTGCTTTGATCTGAGATGTCCATTAAGATTAGCAAAATACAGTTACATTTCTGTATTGCACATTATATCTCCTGTAAATATATACATGCACATCACAATTACACCTTCCTTAGGGGAAATGAGGAATTAAATTAGCATATTTCATTGTTACTAGTATTCCTTCTTCAGAGTATCAGCTTTTGCTATAATATTCTCCCCTGGTTTTCAAATTAGACTGTGAAAGGCACACCTTTCTCCCACCCCTGGGAGAGTACATCTGCAGAGTAGAGTGCATCTAACCTGTGCTCTGTACTTTATATATTGAAATCTCCCAGGTGTAGCATGTTGGTCCAGTAAACAGAACAGTTTTTTTCCACTTTGTACTTTCAGTGACAAATGAGTGATGAAGATGCTGGTTTTCTTATTACTAATAGTACCAATATGGCAACTTTCAAAGCCTTTGTCAAATCCTGAATGGCAACTAATAGCAGCTCTCATGCAAATGCAGAGAAAGTCAAAGATACTCCTTTGGGAGAAGACATCATCGGAAGATGAGTGGTAAAGGGAAGGATGAGTGCAGAGATATGATGTGGTATAAAAACAAGTGTGTGCATATCCTGATGATGCCAAACTTTTTAAATATTTTTTGAAAGCATAGGAGCTTTTTAAATGCTGAAATTTTTCAGTGTGTGTGTGTAGGGAAGCAGAAAAAGTCAGTAGATAAAAGGTTTTTTTTGATAGGTACAATTCTTTTATGAGTTCCCTCTATGGCTGCAGCTGTGCTACAAATAAAATTATTGAGTTATAATGAGTAAGTTATATCCTGGGTTTCAGAGGGAAAAAGAAAAAAAGTATCCTGTCTAGGTACATGAGGACTGTAGTAACAATAACCATGAGAGCATTGGCCATGAAATAATGACTGTTTGGTTTACTGTTGTTTTGACTATACTGAGAGATTCAGTCCCACAGTAGTACAGACACTAAGTAGATCCAAAAAGCATTCATTGCTGAATTGGGTGACTTAAACCTGAATTGTCCACATGTGATTTAGACATTGCAATGTCGAGAGCATGAAAGATTTTGTTTTCTTCTGTGATTTTTTTTGTTGGTTTTGTTTTTCTTTCTTTTTTCCCTGGTGAAGGCAGGACACAGCATGCATGGCAATGAAAAAAACCCTTGCCGTTCTTGGTACCCATTTCAGAGATGTACAATAAGGCTTACTGGAACAAAGAAACACCAGAGACCAAAAAAAGTCAAAGTGAAAGTTTTGTGTTGTTTTGCTATTTGCTTCCCTGGTGGGGTGGGTGTTTTTTTTGGTGGTGGTAGTGATTTTTTCCATTGCTTATTTGTTACAGTCTTTTTTTTCCTAGCCCTAGTCCTTGTCTCCTTCGCTAAGGTCTCTTTAGGGTCTGCCTGTCCTGCAGTCATAGATCATGCATTTGCCTTAAAAAAAAAAAAAAGGCATATGGAATATGAAAATATAACCCTGTAGAAAATTATGTAACAATATTGCAGGACAGTGGTTGTTGTCACTGTGGGGCTTTGGGGATTTTTAATATTTGTTTTTCAGTAATTCCACTGGAGCCCAGATTCTCGAGTTGGCTAAATCAGCCTGGTTCTACTAATGATGGAGATGTGCCAGTCACTTGCACAAGCAGAGCATCTGACCGGTAACTTACTACCAGAAAAAAAAGTGTTACACAGTAGAATAATAATCTAAAGATTTTATCAGCTTTTGTTTCTTTCTGCATCATTGTTGAACAATAGCTTTCACTATAACTCAAGACAGTCCAGATTTGTTATTTATAATACTTTAAGAGCCATTATTTATTACATTCAAGTTGCTTGCACAAAAGAAATGCTTTCAATTCGTTGACTTAACTTTAAGATCCTGGGGTCACTTGAGTGTTCCCAGATTTGCTATAAAAAAAACCAGAACGGCAAAAGAAAGAAAGCTGAGCATTTCAATTTACATGCAACAGTATTTTAAGTTTTTAAAAAATCCTTAAAGCGTGCTTTGTGTGGCGGACATTTATGCTGAGCCTATTTATTACAGAGTGAATAATATTTTTCAAGAATGATTCATCTGGCTTATTTTAGAGACTGCCTTGAATTCTGGTCATTTCTATAGATACTGCATTTCACAGTCACTAGTAAGCTAGTGGTTTGATCTAACCTCAGCTACCTGTTGCTGGCTGAGAATGGAAAAATTTATTTTTAGTGCGAAACCACAATATGAATATTTTCCACTCTGAAAATATAAAAAACCCTTTAAGTAGAAATTTTACTTTTTTGCTGTGATGTGCTGTGGCTCTGTTGTCAGACATATTGGGTTTTTCTTACAGAAAATCCTTTAAAATGCCTTATTCTCTATTGAAGTTGATAAGAATTTCCTCCACTTAACCCCTTCGGTGCCCCCAGGTGTTCAACTTGCATCATACAAAAGGGAACTCCTATACCTCCTAGATGGGGATGGTGGGATGTTGACAAATCCAAAATGAAAAAAAAAAAAAGGAGACAGAAAAACCTGAGCCCTTGGGCAGTCAGGAGGAGGTTTGTGGGCAGGCTCATGTAGCTGTGATAGGTGAAAGACAGCATCTCTGGAAACTGTGTCTTTATAGCTGCACAACCACTGTGACTACCCTGCTGATATGGGAGCCTGTGTTTTCGCATGATGTGGGTTTTGTTTGTTTGTTAGGCTGGGCTGCCATTCCTGTAAGATTCAGAGGCAGAAATGGTCTCTAATTTTGGGAAATATCTGCTCTGCTTAATAAGAGCCAATGGCTTAATTGTGGTAGAAACCATCTACAGATCTTGAGCATGTGAATCCCATAGTTATATCTGAAGTTATGAAAGCTATTATTGCGTGTAACGGCGGGCAGACTAACTCAGCCACCATGGACTATGCTGCAGAAGAATAAGAATCTGACACCTATAATGCCATTTGCCTATACACAGACTTCCCATTTTTTTACATAAAGCATTGAATTACATTAAAGATAAGATGAAGCAACAACTCTCAACATCCTGGTGCCTTTATACTTACATTTAGTTTACAGTTTTGCCTAATCTACAGCACAGTTAAAAGCAAGGAGATAAAATGGAAAACAAGAATATAACATAGTTTAAAAAACAGGGGAGTTTCTAGCTCGTACCAAAGGCTCAGTTCATTTTAAGGACAAGAACTGCCTCCTACGATTTGACTGAGAGCCTGGTTTCCACAGAATATTAGGGCTTTCAAATAAATATTAGGGCTTTGATCGCTGTTCACCACCAAGCTTTTACCATTCCAGTCAGAGAGGCTACTGACCTTCCTTACTTAGATAGTCACCATATTTCCACAGCTTTAAAAAAATTTAAAAATAATTAGTGGATTTCTCTGATGGAGGGAAATTAATTCCTCCTTCATATTTGTGATGCCTAGAAGTTCACATTTTCTTCCCTTTCTTAACAGGCCAAAAGAAAGAAGTAATAGATGGTTTAGTTCTGTCAGCGCAATTCATTTATTTTAGGTGAAGAAGGCTGTTGTCTTTGTGCCCACAGTAGTAAGGAAAAAAAGTGTATGTTTTTTACCAACTGCTTGCTCACATATGATCATTAGCATAAGGTAAAATGTTAATGTGGTCACAGCAGCTGGAATTTCAGTGCGTGTGGTTTGGTCATTCCTGTAACCAAGAAAATGTTTACCATCTCTACCAATACATGTTAAAAGCTACAGTCACACTCTTAGCACTGTGATTTTAACATCTGATAAGTAGAAAATGTTTGTTTAAAAATCACAAGCAAATAAGTACCATTGCCCAACCAATTTTCTTAGAGAAGATAAAACCTGAGCTTCTGGTTAACATCTTCAAAGGTGTTACAAACTGTCTTGCATTTCACATCTGTGCCTTAAAAAGCAAGAGACCTTGCTTTTATAAATCCAACATTTCTTCTCCTCCTGACCAGCTACAATGAGTTTTTCCAGGTACTCACCACTTCTTTGCCCAAGCAGGATCTGTTTGATTTGTGGTCTAGAAGCAGGAAGGGACAGGGAGAGCATTTCAGGAGCCTCCCCTTCTGGTTGCAGAGAGGAAGAAGTAGCCAGAGCCTATGTCACATCCTAAATGATCTGAGGAGTAAACATCCTTTTGGTAAGCAATACCACAAGACTGTAAATATTTTTAGCAATTAATTTTTTTTAGGCTTAATTTTTAGTGTAATTTTGAAAGAGCCATCCTTGCTTTCAGATCCTCATTGCCCTGCACGGAAGGGAATCTTGACCATGGTTAAACTCTGAATTCATCTTCTCCCAATTTATAGGGACTATAAAAACAGGTTTTTCAGGGGCTATACATTTGAGAGGACTGCAGTAGACTAGTAGTTTGTATTTATTGCTAAAGAAAGGGCAGGATATGTAGGAAGAGAAGAGCCTGCTGACGGGTTAATTTAGGAACATCATTGAAGGCTTTTAAGAAGCGGCAGCCAAGCTGAGATACATCCATAATCAGGAGCTAGTTGAGAATGTGTAAGGCAATCCTCCAGGGACAAACAGCTTTCACAACTAGACACAGTCTCATGCACCCATATTGATAACCAGCTTCAAGAGCCCAGCTGCAACCTGCTTCTGGACTGGCTTAACCTCCTTAGTTTTTGTAAATTTGGTGTTAAAAGAATGAGACATGCACTTTGTGTGTATCTGTGAACTGTTTGCTTTATGAACCATAGATTCCTGAACAGAAACTAAAAGGAATGGGGGGTGGTTGGGTGTACTGTCTACTATCTCAGTACAACAGTGGTGGATGTGAGAGGGATAGGACAGGAATGGATTGCAGGCAGTGGCAAAGACTGCATGTTTTCCCTAAATAGCATCTCTGTTGTCACCAGCAGAAAATACATCCTGGGCTATATGAACCACTTTTCTGAGGCCACAGAAAGTGCGTGTCTTCTTAAGACATTTTTGAGAAACAGAAATCCATACCAATCTGAACTCTTTCATTTTCCTGGAGCAGGTGTAGGTGAATTACAGCAACTGCCTGTGTCACTCACATGTGGTCTACTACAGCCTGTCAAGGCTCAGATGGATAGTTCTGCACAGTTAGCAAGTTGGCTAGGTGACAGCAAACATTCATGCCCAGGAGATCCACCCTGGAACACCCAGAAAAGATGTAACCTCTCATACATCAGTATTTAAGGAATAGTGAAGCACTTCTTTGCAGCTTTCCTGAATGAAGGAAAACCCATTGGTCACAGTTTTAGTATAAAAACCTGTTTAGTGGGGTGATATTGTTGAAGCATAGAACTAGAAAACTGGAAAATATTTTAGTCCTAGTGGTTTAAAGGCTAAAATTCTACAAATTAGCTTGCCTGGGCAGAAAAGTTCTAATGTGATGTGAGGCAAAGTTAATGTGCAGACATAGCAGGAGATAAAGTATGGTTTCTCAAGGTACAATTTTGCCCAGGTAAGAATCACGGATGGACTTTGATTTCATCACCAATTGCCTTCTTCTCTGTAAGACTGGCTCTAAGCCTATTCTTCCCTTTCAGCAACAGTATTTTAATGGGTAAATGCATAGCCCTCAGAGCTATTAGATCTTTAACTGAACTGACAAAAGCTATTAAGATTATAGCCCAAACTTTTGCTTCCCACACCTCAATTAGAAAATAACTCTACATTTTAGATGAAAATTTTTTTCTGAAGTTAGACATTTTTGAAAGCGGGGTGCTGCAAATGGCACCCCACCACATAAAAACCTCCTTGGCTCCATCAGGAGCAAAAGTGCTTCAGACACGCCAGCTGCATAATTCAGAAGAGTCCAAATATAGATTCAAGATGAATCTGCATCAAAAACTGTACCCGTCCAATGCACTAAATAACTAGTGCAGATGTACCTATACAGTACAAGCTGTATGGCCTATTTAGTCTAATTTTTATTCATCTACATTAGGATGAACTGAATTGATTCACAGGGAGTGTATGTGACTTGACTAGCCCAGATGGACACACCTATGCTTTTATTTTAAGATTAATTAAAATTAATCTGATTATGTATTGATTATGTACTTTTTGCAATAAGATTTTTTGGTTCATATTCAGAGGTATTAGATGTTGTTGAAATTATTTTGCTAACTTTTAATCTGAACATTATTTGGATATGTAAGCCCTGTCCTTTTTTAGATATTTTATCTATTTGATATGTCATATAATTCCAAAACAAAAAAGCAAAGCAACATTATAAAATTCTGATTTTTTTAAGTAAAAATGAAGAGATGACTATTTCTAAATTCTGTATTAATGTCTTAATAACTAATTCAGGGCAAGATTCTGTATTAAATGCATATGCCTATACATGAAAGAGTTGTCTAAGCTTCCATTGCAGTAAATGGGAGTTCTACTCAGCTCTTCACACTTGAATGCTTTGTGCCATTTGAGTAGTCCAAGTCTATTTGTGATATCTGAATGAGCCTGGCATGACCATCAGTAGCTGTAGCTGGACTTCAGATATCACACTAGGTATCTGTACGCAGGCACCTGAGTAGTCAGAGGATCAGCATAGTCAGGAGGCTCAGTGTATCTTTTAAATCACCCTGAAGTCTGACTAGAAAAGTAACAAATTCCTGTGACTGTATTGACTAGGTCTCCATTAACTTGGCTTAGACACCTACATTAATTACTTCATAAATTTAGGTATCTGAATCTTGAACAGAATCCTACCCCTTGTTACTGAAATACTGCATCCTGTTCTTACTGGGTTAACCACTACATATTAGTTTCAAGTGATCATGTGGATTACTAACTCAGAAATAGAATGTGAATTCCTTCTTTTATCCATTTTAATGGCGTTGCCATTTTTTAACTGTTAGAGCTATAGCTGGTTTATGGTTCTGATGGTTATGTCAGTTTTTCACGGTCCTTTATTTATTATATTTAGTGTAATATACTAAACATATGTGAAAACTTCACATCCCAGTTCTACTCAGTCAGATCTCTGGGACTGAACAGTCCTGTTATTGCCAAAAGTAATTCCTTGAGCATAACTTTCATGCAGCATAACATGGAGCTTCAGTAGAAAGTTGTCCAATAGCAGTGTCAGTGTGTAGAAAAAGGCAGGACTGTACAGAATTACTTAAGCTCATTTAGTGTAATCATCTACAGTAAGAAGGACTAAATGTACTGCAACCATTTCTTGCAGGTGTTTGCGTAATCTGTTCCTAAAAAGTCCTATTTAAGGATTTACTCTGAGTCCCTGTTCTAACATTTTACCTACTATATACAGGAAGATTGTTATTGCCTCCTTCTACAAGCTTCTGATTGTTGAAATAAAAAATCTTTAAATCAGCTGCACATTCTATAGTGATTACACCTCGAACATCCTGTGGAAGTGCTTATGTCAGCATTGGCTGAAGTGGAACACAATGACCTTGTCTCACCACAAAAATGTAAGAGTGGCCACCTTTGGTCAGAAAAAAAGATTTGTATCACCCTTTATTCTGCACTTTACGGAAGTAGGAGATACATAAAAACATGCTAGCTGTTAGTGGTACCACCCTGAGAGGATTCTCCTATAACTGAATAACTTTCAACCTACAAACTTCCTGCATCCAATACAGAGTTTTAATGGCTTTTAGTGACCTTTCTGTTGATTTTTGGAGCCTACTGTCTTAAGTCATTCTAAAACAATTTTCCACAATATCCTTCAGCAAGGAGTTCCACTGTTAGACTATAAATCTAGCTTTTAGCTGACAAAAGAAGGTGAGATTAATTTCACCCCAAACACTTGCAAACCGTTTTCATAGATGTATTTTAGTATCTTTATAAGGATTGAAGGTACACTGACTGATCTATACTTTGATCTATAATTCCTTGATTGTATTGCAGCATTTTACCTGTACCATGAACCCTCAGGTGTTATTAGCTCAGGTGCTGCACAAAGCTAATTGATCTAGCTGGGTACATATGTTTCTAGGGCCTCTGCACCAAGTTTCACTGTTTTCTGCAGACATTTGTTAGGCTGCTAATACTTGTTTCAAGTTCTGAAGAAGAAATATTACCAGATGGTTTCCTTGTCTTTGCAGCTCAAATTCATGCAAGAATTTTCAAGAAAGATGCAGGATACAAGAACCCTGGCAATGTCATCCTTTTGTTGTAAGGCAAATGTATGAGCAGCAGCTGAGTTACATTTTTAGAGTTTCTTCTCACGGGGAGGGAGACCTACCTTAGGTTTGGGGCATAGTAATTTCAGGTTTTTCTATCAGTGTTTGGTGAAATGTTCAAGTCCCTCTGTATCTTATTCAGGTTTGAATATTTCAGTTTTGTTTTGCATCTAACAATAAGAATGTGGTACTCTTTGAAGCTTCCTGTAGTATCTTGCAATGTAAAAGGGCTTTCCCTTTTTCCTTGTCAGTTATTATCAGGTATTACAGCAGCAGCCTTCCCCATGTGCTCCACATCCCCCCACCCCAAATCCAGAAAGATTAGAATTGCGTCCTGCTCAGGGAGGGACAGATAGGACAGCCATTAATATAATGTCAAGCATAAACCTAAAATGTACTTAGCGACAAGAAATACAGATAAGGTTAGATGCACTGGTGGAATCTGGCTGGTTAGGTCATGTTTATAACTCCTTTGCACAGCAGCAAGGAGGATAAACCAGTTTATCTGGTCTATTGATTTTTTGTTGCTCTGAATCCTGATACTTTGATTTTTTTGGCTTGAATCTTTATGCTGCAAAAAGGGTGAAACTGATGCTTAGGGCCATCTCCCTGGGGGTAATATATGTATCAGGTATGCATGTTGCTGGCAGAGGATTTTCTAAGGAAAGTCTGCAAAACATGCAGCTACAGGTCTCCGTTTAGGAAGGGTTTCAAACCCACCTCTCTCATTTTACATGTTAAATGTGGCCTAGAGGAACATCCACCCACACCAAATGGAAAAGCCAAATTTCCTTCCAGTTCCAAAAACATTATAGACATCTGCCAAATGACATTTCTAATTCTTCCTGTAAAAAATGGAAAACTAAACAGAAGCATCACCCTTCCAATAAATCCATTCCAAACTCTTCCTGATTTATTCCAGATCCTCTGCATTTTGGTGAGACTGTTAAATAATACCCGCTTTTGTTCTCCTTACAGGGCATACCTCAGAAAGTATTTTATATAGTTGTTCCTTCAAAAACTTTTTAAAATGCTCTAGAAATCATAAAGAGGCAGTTTGACTTCTGATACACGTGTTCAGTTCCTATTGAGTTCAGTGGGGAATTTCAAGCCAGAATAGACCACAATGGTGGAAATATTTATTTAGGCATGCTAAGGAAAATAAGTAGTTCTGAATAATTGTTAATATTTCTGTCATTTACAACAGAATTTCAGCGCCTTAATTTGATTTTTTTTCATACAAGAAAGAGACGAATCATTAAAGTATGCTTAAGAAGTCAAAGGAATGGTGAAATGAAGAAAGCCACAAAAACTTCTTGTCTGGAGTTTTTTTTAAGGACTAGTTAATCACAACATCTCACAATAGATATATCATCTCTCAGATGTAAATAAAGCATAAAGCCATAACTCCTTTTTTACTGTGGTGAGATTGTTGAAAAGCATCCAAATTCACATTACCATAAAGAAAATCGGTCTTCAGATTTTATTGCTTTACATTATATAGACACTGAAAAGGCTGTTTTCAGCTGTTGCTGTTGTCTGTCATTTTGTTCTGGAAGGTTTTTGCAGCCTGACTACATGGACAAGCACAAACCCAAGGTCCTCTGGCTATGCTCTGACCTGGTCAGACAGAGCCAGATCCTGTCCAAAATCCAGTAATTGCACTCCAGTTGCTCAACCCTGCTGGTTACCTCAAAGCACAAGTGCCATGTGAATGTCTCTCTATATGACTTCAGATCAGAGCTGGCTTATGTTTGGCCATTTGAAGAGCAGACAGACAAGCTTTCATCTGTCTGTACCTGTTCCTGGAGACATACCTTAAAGCCGCTAAACAGCTGATTTTTTTAATTTTTTTTATGTCACAGTAAACAATGAATATGGAATGTCAAGCAATCATCATGGAACTAAAAAATCCTCAACAAAGAGAACAGGTAAAACAATGCAAATAAAATGAGATTTTTTTCCTCCCACACCCATAAACTGTCACGCAAATGCAATAGCTGGAATTGAAGTAAACTCTTTTTGAAAAGTTAATTTAGTAGTGTTCAGTCACCTTTAATTTGTTCATGATTCTCTTATTTTAATGTTTCTTCTTATTTTAAGAGGAATTTTCGTATTTCCAAAGTCTAATCAAGAAATACTGGCTACTAATATGGGAAGTACAAGAGAGACTGCAAAATTTTCAAATTTCTTTCCTAAAATTATAGGTCCTAGTAAACTTTGGATAAGATTCTTTACTTTGAAGTCCTAAGTTTTGCATGAATGAGTCTGTTGGCAAAATGTTCCCAAAGTATATTGTTATTAAAATCAGTAATGTAAGAATGTAAAAATGGGCATTACAGTGTATGAAAAAAACCCATTTACTCTTCAGTAATTAAAAAGAACACCCCAGGTAAAAACAGAAGATGGATCTATAATCCTCGTGTCATTTAGAGCAGTGCTGTCTAATATTATTCACTTAACTTTTTATCATAAATATTTGACGGTTTATTATTTAGTTTTATTTTTGCAGTTTAATTTTCCCTTTCCCATCTTTAAAAGTCATCTTTTACAGATTCTACTGGTTACATTGTTGTGTAAATACTGATGCAGTCCTATGCCAAATATTTCAATCCCTAGTCTGTGGATCCATCCTACATGGCTGGCTATCAAGCTGCCACAGTGATGGCTTATCTTTAGGTTTGTGTTTTGTGGGTGAACACAGGGGACTGATGACTGCATTTTGTTTGGAAATACCATAGTAGTAATGGGAGAGGGATTTATGGGACTCTTCCAAAGGCCTTTCCCAGCTTTTCTGAGAAGCTCTAATAACTTAAAAGGTAAGAGAAAATATGGACCAAAGCTTTTGCACCTAACTTGGGTCCCTATCCAACCTCCACATTCAGATGGATGAGAAGACTAGTTTAAAGAACTGCTTGTCCTCAGCGTGATCAAAGAGCCATTCCATTTTACATTGACAGCAGGATACCATATCCACAAATAATACATCTTAAAGAAGTCTTTTAAAGCCCTAACTCTCATTACGACTTTAATCATAGGTCTATGCTATAAAATGGAACTTTGTTCAAGCAGGGGACAAACAGGTGGTAGTCAAGTCCAGAGGTGCAGCTGAGCCCAAGAAGATGGGACCATTTCCAAAAGGCTTTGCATAATTTAAGGACAAATAACTTTAAACATAGCAGCACTTTACACCTAAAACATTCCCTATTTCAGTAAAAAACAGTAATATGTCCCCAAAAGTAGAACAGAACGCAAAGTAGCTACCGGACTTCATGAATGGATATAAATTTAGAGGATCCAATGAGCTATCTCAAACTTTTCTCCAGCTGCTTTGATGACATCATTGGTTTCACTATCTACAGTGGCACCATTGTCACATTAAACAATGACAGTTCTAAAACTATCCCCTCTGCTTTCCTGACAGATATTAATATTCTGTATAGGGGGAAAAAATAATCTTCTTGTCATCATAATTTTTCCTTTTTTTCTTTTCCTTTTCTTTTTTCCTCCCACATAATTGTCTTTTGTCCTTCAGGTCTTAATTGCAATTCATTATTATTTTTGTGAAGAGCAGCCTCATGAAGGCAAAGAGTTAAAGACGTCACTTTAAATGACAAAAGCTGAACACTTTACCCCACTTTCAGTCTCTCATCTATTCATCCTTTTCATTGTGAAGTTCGCTATTTCAGCTTTCTAAGCTCTTCAACTACCTGCCCCTAATTTGTATTCCTGGGAAGAGGCCTAGGCTAGTTATTTTGCATTTGTGTGCTAATGGTGCTGAGTTTGCTTCTAAGAGGAGAACAGGGAGGGGAGGGCAGGAACCTCCGAAAGGGTTTAAGTGGGAGTGGGGGGGAAGGTGCAGGAAGGGTTGTTTGGGGGAGAGTCATGCTGAATTTTAACCCTGAATGCTTTCTTATACAATTTAGCACAAAGCCCTCCTGATTATATGGAAAATGACACCCTGTGAAAACTTGCCTGTTCATATACACCTTTTAAACAAATAGGTTAGTCAAATATCTGGAAAGCCTGGGAGACAGTTGGGTCATCTTTTTATTAATACATTAAATCATGACATATTTTTCAAAGTTGTTTGTTTTTTTGTTTTATATATGGCCTTGAAAATTATGTAACTTATTCAAATATGTATAGTATTCTGAAATACATTTGTTAGGGGGAACAATCTGTACATGTAAATGATAGTAGTGCAACCCTGCTCTGCTTTGTTTGATAAAACCATTTACTTTCACAGTGTTAATTTTGCCTGTGCACTTAGATGCTGTGTGAGATAAAATAGCTTTCATTAGATTAAATAGGCAAACAGAGGCTTTTTGACTTATTGACTACTGTTTCAAAGCCAAGCATTTCTTATGCTAATCATTTTTATAACTAATTTAACAGACGTAAAAGAATGTCATTATGAATAATTAGAGATGTTAGTAATTTAGTTTCTAATTAACCAGGGATGTGGCAGACCATTACAGATGGGAGTTCTCATTAGCCGTGAGAGGCATGGGTGTTTTGCTGCTTGTTATAGAGTCTGCCTATATTTAAAAATGGTTTGGTTGTTCACAGTTTTTAATATGAAGCACTTTCATTTCATGCTGCTGGGTATATCAGCTTGTCACACTTCGTCACACGGTAAACCAGACAACTATGCAAAGTATCTGATGCAACAAAGTGTGTAGGCAGTCATTTTCCATTTCATGAATTATTGCATGGCAGTAGTTCTCACCCCAGCTCCACACCCAAGAGGTGGATATGCAAAAAGGGCATTTTTCTTTTGCAGGTGTAAGTTGCTTGTAATACGATTAAGCACGTAGGTATTAGATGTTCAAATCTGTGCCCATGATTCTTTTTCTGCATAAAAACGAAGGGGACCCTACCTGCTAATGTCTCCCTGTCTCTCTGAACTTATGAAATACTTTACAGAATTACTCTAGTCCCTATATTATCCATTCCCTCTGTGTAGGCTTCCATTAGTGACTGCACAGCAGTTTCTGGCATATGAAAGAGGCTGCTTCTTTAGACTTTTACATCCTCTAAGTGAACTTCCCACACCACTGCTGTTTCTGCTCTTACTACCTTTTTTTCTTTAGTTACAATTTCCAAAATTATTATTTATTCTAAATGTTAAAATTCTGTTTCAGTAAGACCCAACCAAAATAAAACCATCTAAAGGCAGACTTTCTTCCCTTCCACTTGAAAAACATTTATATATATTTTTATATATTTTCAGTTTCTCAGATACTGGAAATCCTTAGGAAGCAGTACAGTCAGCTTGTCTGGAAAAGAGACAATGTTATTTACAGTAATCATAAGTCATTTTGCAATATTAGCGTATTAGCAATATGGACAGGCAGTTAAACTCTTTAAGAAGGGCAGTCTGCCCCGTGTTTTATTAGTCTATGGAAAGCAAGAGAGTGACAATTTCATGAGCTACAGTAGCAAATAAACCTGAAGGAGAAGAGCTGCCTCCAAGTTCTGAAATTGGGATCATAAACAAATGTGCACCCTAATAATGGCAGTCTTTGTCTATAGAAAAAAGTCATGCACAGTTTTTCAAGTGACCCAGTTAAACTACTGTAAGCTCTGTTTAGTCTGAATATGTGTAGCAGACCTCCACCCACTATTTAACGTAGTTTAACTAGATTAATTTAAACCGTCCCTTTAGTTAACCAGTTTCTCCTGTAGGGAGAAATAAAAGTGATTTCAAGTCAGATCATTCATTGTTTCTGTCGAAACCTGTTTGGGATTCTTCTCACTTGAGAACTAGTGTGTCCCATTTCAATTCCTGGGTTGGAATCTGCACCAAAAATATCAGGTGTAAATTAAAGTGAACTGCTATTTCAATTCAAGTGTTCACATAGGGAAGAAGTAAAGATGGTGATTCCTGATATGCTTATTAGCCTACTTATGTACATTGTATTGCCAGTTAAACTTTGCCTAAGATACAATTGGACATACTCAGTCAGATTAGAAAATATTTTTTCTTTTCATAGCAGAGATTAGAGCACTAACCACAGCTATGGAAAATCAGTGTTCAGTGCCTGCTCTACTATAGGTATCATAATACAAATGACCTTGGGCAAGTCACTTAGCATATATTTGCACTGCAGTCAGACAACCTAACCTTAAAGTTCAGCATTCCTGAACTTTTTAGCAGCACCAGTAGACCACTGTCAACCCCCACTGTTTTCAAAGGCCACTGTGGCCCTCTACAAGTATTTTAACTAAAAGCACCATTGTGAGAACTTTGTTTTATATGGTTCAGCAAACCACTTACTATAAATTGGGAACTGCAGATGGGAATCACTCCAATGGCATGGCTTCAATATGGGTTAAATGCCAAGAGTCCCAGGCAGAGTTGTACATCCTGAGCTGCTTTATCTATGCGTCCACAAGTACCCGAGCTAGTTGCAACCTCCCATGCTTGTCCCTGCTGCTGCCACACTTCCCAAAGGCAGTGAAGACAGTGCCTCAGCTCTTCACCTGTAAAAATATCAGTATACCTCACAGGTGCAATCTGAACACAAGCATATCAAAAGACTGTGAGGAATGCAGATGCGTAGGGTTAATGAGGGTATTTAATATATAGTCTAAAAAACACTGAGTAGTTATCTTCTCAACTTTCCCTAGGATCTTGTGGGAAGTTCTAGTGGGTATGGCTAGAGGAATGAGCAAACTACTAAAATTAAGGTAGGAGGTTATGTAACTGTCAAAAATCATCTCAGTTCTGTTGGTTTAACCAATATCTGACTCATTTGACCTCTATCTAGCCTGACTGCAATGGAGATTAAAAAAAAAAAAAAGTACCAGACCATTTTAAAAGAACAGAAGATATGAAAAGGAAAAGGGTTGTGTTATAATGAGCAGCTGATGGCCAGCAATCACCTTCCCAGGTGCCACAATCCGACAGTTTATTTGGCTTTGACCTCAGAATTAATGTGATGTACCTGAATGTGTGGAATCTTCAATCTTGAAACTGAAATCTTCTTAGGATGATGCACACTTCTAGCTGAAGCAAGTGGGGAAGATACTTACCTGCATGTCACTTCCAGAGGATATCAAGCAAGGAACAACATAAACAAAATTCTTACAAATATCAGATTTTGGGCCATCAGAATACAGTCTGGTGGTGGTATTCTTTGATCTAAATCAGTTTCTCCACCCTTAGTTGCAAATTCTTTTCCACAGTACAAGCAATAGCGTACTGCTTTCATAGGGAAACTTTGACTGAATTAGGATAAAAACTATACACTGCATACCCCATCTGCTTAGGTTGCTACTTTTGCTAGCAGTAAACCAACTCCAAAATATCATGAGCTTCTTCCAGTGGTTAAAACAACTAAGGGAAACCCAAGCAAATCAAACTAGGGGTGGGTCTCATGTTAAGTTAGTGACTACTATCTTTCTGTAGGGAAACAGACCGTAAACACTAATGGGTACAACTAGATCAACTATAAAGGGTATGAGTTTTCATTGATTTCAAATTCTAAAAAAAGGAAGTCTATACAGCCATTCTACTTTGTTGTTTTTTTTTTTTCTCTGCATGTTGCTTCTGAATGCTCTTGGAGAAAGAGAAAAATCTTTCAACTACAGTAATATAGCCTGCACTGTGCAATGACTGAAATAGATATTGTTTTGCCACTTACAAGTTATTGCTTAATATAAAGTTGTCTGAGCTAGTTTCCTAAGATTAGGTGATGACATATCTGAATGTCACTAATCCTAATCATGTAAGCAGTATGTGTATCTTAATAAAGATCCTCTATGCTGTTTTTTTTTTTTCCTTTGGGTTATAAACTATAGTCTGATGCATAAAAATGAATAATTTAGTTATAACTGTACCACCACAAGTTTATTGTAAACTGAAGCCACAATTGCAATCTTGGATGGCACAAAAAATCTTGCTATAAAAATATCTGAATAGTTCTCTCTTCAACTGCAATAACATACCATTTTGTATTACCAGATGTTAAACCTCTATAGATTATCTGACAGCAAATACTATATGAAAGGCAGTTCAAAAGAAAAATAAAAATTATTTTCATATTTTTAATCATGCCTGCAGATGGGTTAGGATAATCTGTCATAGTTCAGAAGTAGAAAAGAAACAAGCTTGATGTAACTTGGCTCAGTGGTCTGTTTCAAATATGGTTCAGACATAATGGGAAAAACAAACAGGTCTTTGCTTGAGAAAACCCATGCAGCAGGCAAGTGCAAAATCTTACTCTGTAAAGTTTCAAAGACAAAAAGCAAAAAACTAGCTTTTTAAAGGAGAGGAAGAGAGAGAGAGAGATCACTCCAAAGATCCCAAGTAAACTTTTCCTTTTTGAGATTCTTTCTACGCTTCCCCCTTCCTCTTCCCACACACACTGAATCAACAAACCCAGATGTTCACAAGAATACATCCCTCGGTACAGCCACGTCCTATGGTGTGCATGTACATGGGGAGATGCAGATGCACAGGAATTCTGTAGAACCAATTATTGTGCCGCAAACTGTACAAACTGTGTGCACTTTTTACAGGAAAATCTTCATGAACTGAACCCTCTTCAGGGGGCCCCGAAGATCTAGAAATTCAGGTGGCTCTCAGCTCCGTGCATGTATGTTCTGGTTCCTTGTCTTTTTAGCAGCACAATGTTCCTTCTTTATTTTGGCACAGCACTGAACTAAAGAATGGAATTTGGAGGACAGAAAAAAGCCTGATATTAATCAAAAGTGCAATCCATAATTATTATCTTACCTTCCTATTTATGAAACTTATAGGGACTGATGTTTCAGTTTATACCCACCTAAGCATGATCTTGGTCATCTGCTTACCCATTTTTGTCAGATATTTGCATTGACTGACACTTATTTTATTTTCAGCCAGTCTATGATTTAAATGTGTGACCACTGGAGTCTGCAGAAAGCAGCAGGCTTACATTTTCCACACGGCAATTCTTCCGTCACCTTTATCTAGTTTAGTTACACCTGAATACCTCATAGCACCCTTCAACCAGCCTGTATGGAGGGCTTTGCTTTAAAGCAGCAAGTTCATCAGGAAGATACAAAAAATTCCCTCAAACCAACAAACAACAAGTGTCAGGGTTGGGGGTAGGGTGGGGAAGCATACTGCCTGCTGCCTGACATTAGGGAAAAAAAAAAAGAAAAAGAAAGTTGTTCGTCATAAAGAATAACCTGGATGTTTACTGTGCCTGGCCGCACACCCAAGAGCAAGGTCTGCGTGTCTCCCCTCCCCAGGCCGGATGGCTCCACAGCTCAGTGCCTTGGCTTAGGTGCAGTTGGAAATGCCCGAGAATGGCTCTTTGTTGATTTTCGCCTGTGCGAGAGAGCCTGGTGTTGCTGCGAAGCGAAGTGCTATTGAATTTGCTCACTCAGGCAGAACACTCGACAGGAAGGAAGGAAGCAGCCATTCTTTCTGGTCCTATTGTCTGGCCAGCAGGCTTAGGCAATCAAACAGCCCTGTAGCCCGGCTGCCGGCTCCCACTCTGGCCGCTTCTGGTGGGCCCAGCTGGGGAGGGGGGGAAGCGGGGAACAGCTTTCTCATGGCGTTTACTTTGTTTTTCCTGCACTCCAACCACATCTTTTCACGGCTCAGGGCCTCAGGTAGCCGTTTTCCAGCCCTCAGTCCAGTGGAAAAGGGTCAGGGAAGAGGGGGGTGAGAGTAGCCCCAGGTGGGATGGGGCTGCTGAAAGCTGCCTCTGGACTGCCACTGGATGATAAGAACGTGTGGGACCACACTGCAGGAGCCCATGAAGAGTCCTTCCAGTGCTAGGAGATATTTCTATCATGATCAGAAGGCACTGTTCGTAGCTGGGGGCTATTTAATAACACGTTTATCCTTCAGGGTTAACAAAGGGTGAGGTGGAAAAGGGTGCAAAGGAGCAAACCTGCCTTTTGAAAGAGGTTCATTAAAAACTTACATTTCTGGTTCCTCAGTTCAAGTTAGCTCCCTCTTCTCCCCAGAGAACAGGAAAGAATGAAAAGCAGAGCTGAAGGGACTGTTTTTGCAATGCAGAGAGCTGCAAGCCTGGCCCCTGCTTGTAGTGATGCCATGGAGTCAAGGGAGAGCTCTCCTCCTGGGATTCCTGACAAAGGAAGTGCAAAAAGGGTAACTAGTCTAAGAATCCAGAGCACAAACCAGTTTGGCATGGCATATTACCTGCCCTATTACCTGCCTGCAATGTCTCAGCACTTCTGGTCTCAAATCAGGTTGCAACCATAATGTCACAGTATGGATTTTGCAATGAAGCCTCTTGTGTTCTTACTGAGATCTGTCTGTGGGATAGCCCCCTACTATGGTCTGGTGGCTGGATTTGCTGTGTGTGGTAGCTGCAGGACTTTTTTCTTTTGTTGTGGTGGACTTTTCTCAGACAATACGATCCAGTGGTGGATCAGGTAATAGGTGTGTCAGTGATATTATTCTTAATGTCACATGATAGACTAATGCACTGCAAATCTGTGATGTATGGTAAGATAATAGAGTCCAGCGAATGCAAAGGCCTAGTATTCACACAATCCTAATACTGCAAGCCCAGGTGTTTTAAGTGACTCTAAATACAGGCCTCAGTGCTCCTACCCGTGCTGATGTCCCCAGCTGCATGTTCCAGATCCATCCTCTTAGTCAAGGTTATTGCTTCAAGTCATGCTTGGTTGCAAGCTTGGACACAGGTGGAAACAAATGAGCCTGCTCCCCCTGTCACCGTGCAGAGGCCGGTGTTGACAGAAAGGGCAGGAGGGAATGGGGTGGAGCTGCCACAGCCGGGGCTCAGCAAGTCGGAATTGCCTTTTGGCATGGCACCATGCTGAGGCACTTGGAAAATAAAGCCAGAAATATTTGCTTATACCCGAGAAAGCCTGAAGGTTGCAGTTGCATTTTGTTAACTTCGACAGAAAGGTACAGGTTGTATTTAGGAATTTTGGCCTTGGAGTATACCCAGCTCCACACTTTTATCTTAATAAAACCTCTGCTCACCCTGCTGTCACCTATCCTGGTGCAAATCTAAAACAACTTTGATGAGTTAATGGAGTTATTCCAGGATTCTCAGTGCAACAGGAAGAAATCAGCATGAATTATACCATTTTTTTTTCTTTTTAATGGAAACAAGTGGAAATTACTAGAACAGAGAGACATTTGAAGCCAAGAAGAACTCTTGAGTTTGGATTTTATTACAAACTTGAATCTTGGGCCAGTTTTGATGGGATTTGTAAATGCTTTCAACAAATGTGGGCCAATTTTCAAGTGAGGCTGGGCTCTGTTGTAAGGGAATCTGGGCCAAGGTATGGTTTTGAGTGGAAAGCATATGAAACTCACTGCATTTGCCTGTTTAGAGTCTTGCTTTGAAGTACTCGGTCCATTCAAACCCAGAACTCAAAGCAAAAACCCACATGGTGTAAATGCTCTGGAGCCAAAACTATAATAAAAAATTCCCTTGAAACTACATGATTCAAGGCTAACACAGATCCAGATACTCTTTACAAGATGTTACCAAGGTTGTTCTTATGCATATATATATTTTCCTTCAGAAATTTTAAATAATCTGAAATCTTTACTAATTTCTGTATTCTTAAAAGATGTCCTGTAAGCACTGTAGTGGAGTGGAAAGATTCAAGATAATTACTTTTTTAGACTTTGTCTATACATATATAAGTAATCCATTAATTTTTTTATCGTGTCCTAAATAAGATACATCATTAGTGACTCTATGTCTATGGGTTCTTTGACCATAGTCGGAATTATGGTGTCTGAGAGCCTTCCAACAGTTCAAGAAGCAACATGAATAACATCTGTTGCATGCTGTTTATTGTCTCATCCTTTCTCCTGAGATGCAGCATGTGCAATGGAATGTCTTGTTCTGATAAGTGGTTTTTCTTGGTGCTGTGATTTGTTTTTTGATCAAGAAACTATTTCTTTGAAAATGCCTTAAAGGGAAAATGAGTGGAGGCTATTACTGGTTAGAAACCAGAGGGAAAATTCCCCATGAGGTAATACTATAGTGACATATTTCTTTTTTTCTTTCTTTTCTTTTGTCATTGAGAAACTTTTTCACTTTACTGCAACAATCACATACACAGGCTCTGTGCACATATTCACATAGCTCGACAGAACTGCTTTCAAGCTTCTTATTTGAACTCAGTGTAATGCAATTAGCTTTACTGCATGCCTTTGATAGCAGAAAGTATGCTACAAGCCGACTTCTCTCTCCTTTACTGATGCTTCAAAATTCCGTATGAGCAGCCACCCAGTGACTTGACTGGCTTTTGCCTTTTCAGTTAACTGCCCTGAATCATAAAAGTCTGGGAAGAAGGATCTGAGAAACATGTTCCTTCAACTACTGCAATGTTTCAGCAGAAGGCTGTTTGTGTTACATGTGGAAAATCACATTGATATGCGTCATCCATAGTCCTATGCAGATCTGTTAGACATTTCTAAGAGGGGCTGGTTGTCCCCAGCTGCCTGCCTGTAGAACACCCATAGAGCTAATGGGAGGTCCACATGTGGCTTGCTGACAAGATCAGGCCCTGTGGTTTAAGCAGGCAAAATATTTTCTGATATCAGAAATAATCCTTTCTTGCCCAGCTCTGTAATTAAGCTTTGACTACTTTGGCTGTGATCCTGATGGTCCAGGCCAAGAGGTAGCAGGGACAAGGCAGTCACAGTGGAGGTCTGGTTCTCTCATTTCTCTAGCTCATCAGAATCAAAGTGATGGCCTCAAATGTCACCTGGAAAAGGGAACAGAATTTTTTTTGAAGCTGAAAAAGGGAAATAAAAAAGACAGATGTGGGGATGCCATGATCAAAAGTAAAGAGAGAGCATATCAGTGAAAGACCAGCAGTGAAAATCAATGCTCATTTGCAGAATAGTCACTGCTGCTCTTCCAAGTGACCTCTCCCAGGAATAAATGCTCAGGCACATACTCTGAACTTCCTTGTCCTTCTCCTTAGAAGTTCAGAAGGACAAACCAAACATGCAGAAGCTTTACAAAGTTCTATCTCCATCTGTTTTTCCTCCTGGCAAGTCCTGCTAGTCTCTTCTGCATATAAAGCAATTTGAAACAGAGCAAGGGTTGGTTTTAAGACCATTAGAGTGTACTGGACAACTGTCATAACACAGTGTCTCAAATAGAAGAGCAACTTGCCATTATTTCACTTGTCCACATACACTGGTATCAGAGGTGACACTCACTTAAAAAAATCATGTTCCTGGAGCATGCATTCCAGGTGAAGGCACTCTCTGTACCAAAGCTTTGCATAGTCCAGGAGGAATGAAGAAAACATCATGTTCTTGATTCTTCTGGCCAGGCCCAGGCCAACTTGGACTGACACTCAGCTGCCCTAACCAGCACAGCCTATATGCATTTAGAGCACTGATGAAGCAAGTACATGCTTGCTCCTCTCCCTTGCCTTGACATAACACTTTGCATAGGGTGAAGCCAGGTCATAACAAAGACAGTGATCTGGCCTGTAAAATCTCTTTGGACAGAGAAGTTAGTGCTAGTTCAGCATGTTTCAATTTGCTGAGCTTCACCAAGCTGCACATGGTTTTTAACAGAAGCTCTGCATACCAGATCCTTCATTATATTGTGGTGTTTCCTCAGCACAGCTAATCTACACTTAAATTGATAAAAAGCTGTTTCCATTGCTGGCTCCAAAGCTTTTTTTTGGATTGCTATTTTGATGTGAAGATGTAGTGGACGTCTGAGGTACTTGGTCTCTTGTATCGCATTTGTCCCTTCCCCCATATAGATTGTAATGAGTTTATTAGCCATCATATCTTGGAGACTAGCTTTTGTGCAAGCTTTTTTTTTCAGGACAGACATGTGTAAAGGGGCCCTTTCAGGCAGTGAACAAGTGTTCCTTAATGGCTGTACACAACTTTCTGGCATGCATCCATACACTGGCAGTATGATCAAATGCATCCCAGCAGACAGTAGAACAGAGATAGCTGTAGGTATAGATACCTTGGGAGTACAAGGGAAGCTATGCCATTTCCATTTTCTTTTAGGACCTCCCTCAAGACTGAAGGCCCGTGGTAAATGGTGATCCTGATTTCCATGCAGTCAGCCTAGAGGACTGTCTGGAAAATTCCATACAAAACAAAAGGGCGGCCGAGCCGCCTTACTCACAAATTAACTTATCAGCTGGAGAAGTTTTCATTTACAGTGGAATTCTCTGTTGGTTACTGAGATTCTCCTATTTAAAATTAATGACTTCATAGCTGATGAATGATGAAGTAGGAAAGGAAGTATGCTGAAGACTGAACAAAAATCATCAGGTGAAAGGGGCACTCTGTGATTATGGAATAGAAACTAGTCATTAGGGCTTAAAAAAAACCCCAAATAATGGGAGCTCTGCTTCTCACTCGTACTAGTGGTGGATGTTTTCTTGGAATAGAAAATTACTTCTCCCCCTCAGGATCTGTGGTACTAAAAAAACAGGCCCCTTCAGAACTAACTTCCAAATCTGCTAACATAATACTCCTCTGAAGAAGAATAAGAATGTTGGTTTTACAGTTAATTAAGGGTTTTGGGTCAGGAACTTGAAATCTATCCATTAGGGTATGGTTTTCTGGTTAAAGAGTCATAAATACACAGTGCACTTTATTAAATAGCTTGAAAAAGACTGTGCTTAAAATATGATAGATGCTTGGGTGTGTTTACCAACAGATAAATAAATGTTGAAAGAGAGGCAGTTCACCTTGGCAGTAACTGTGTGTGTCATTTCTTTGGAAAAATGTATTTTGTTGTTACCTGTCCTTTTCTTTCTCTTTACTGATTTGAGGATGGAAGTAGGCAAGATAGAGATGAAAGCAGAAAAGTAGAGCAAAATAACATGGGAATTTGTGGGTTTTAAAGCCCCAAAAGAACAGTCACAAGACAGAACTGAAAAGAGTATCTACTTTTTGAAGTCTTCTGAGGTATGAGAGGTATTAGGTGTCCACATCCTGCCAGCTGGGACAGTCATTTCAAGATGAAGACATGATTAGTGGGGCAAAGCATAGTCAGAAATAACCAGAGAGAGGGAAAGGAACTTGTGAGGGAAAACATATAAAGAGACATTCAGGTACCAAATCCCAAATCTCCCATTGTGTCTCTGCCTCCAAAGACATCTTTCCTGTGCAGGGGGTGTAGGTGAGGGATGGAGTGAGAAGCTGCATCCAGACAGGTACCCTGGAACTGTGAACCATTTGTGTGTGAGCAGAATAATCTTATAGACAGTTCATCATTTCCAGGACCATTCTTATGCTAATTCCCCAGACTTAGGGAAAACTTAAATTCCTTCCCTTACTGAATGGAACGATTACTCCATCAAGAGTTAATTTTAAAAAGAGAGCAAACAGATGGGAAGGACTTGATGTTTGGCAAGCTTGGGGTTAGAACATTCTCATATACACATACACATTTACAAGAGAAGTACCTTAGTATTCATGATACTTGGTGATAGAGTAGCAAAAAACTTTCAGTTAAGCATGAAAAACAAATATCACAATTTATCTCAATTCTTCAGTCTTTTATGTGCTAAAGGCATTTTTTATGTGAGGTTTTTCACACTTCTTTTTTTTTTTGGTGAATGTCTTTCATTTCAAGTTACCCTTATTCTGGGTCCTTTTTTAATTCCCTTTGGCCAAAGCATTTCTGAATTTCTGCCAAGAAGTTACTATGTAAAGCCTGTTGTACTCAAGAGTTGGATTCCCATTCCTGGAATCATGACTAGCAACCCCAAAATAGAGTGCATTGTTGTTTCAGAAGGAAAATAAGAGAGGAAAGAAACCTTAGGAACAAACAGAGAAGGATGAAGCCAAGCGACAGTTACAGACTCTTCAGAAAGCTACTCTTCAATTAGACATTTAGATTGGCTACTGGTGAATCTAATCTAGATGTTAGGAAAAACTGCATTTGAAGTACAGACAACTCTTATAAATTAATGCTATGCAAAGCTACCTATTTTTGTTTCCTGCCAACTTGTGCTTAGGAACCAGCATCTTTACAAACACTTGAGGGACAGGACATCTTTGAATATCCTGTTTCTTCTGCAGAACACTTTTTTTTTCTGAACACAAAGTGTAACTTCACCACAACTACATGGCAAATTCATTTCATCAGGAAAAAAGAAAAAGGCGCAATCAGTGCAAGGAGGAATTAAATAGAGAGTAAACTCTTTTTTAATGGTAGTGTAAGCAAGTGGGTTAAAAAAAAATATTGGTGCATCAGCAAAGAAACACTGAGAGTTTACAAAAAGATTCTATGCTAATGGAATCTTTCAGGAGACGTTCTTTGCTAAAATAAATATTTTCAGGAAATATCTTTTGTTAAAGTCTATTACAGAATCCTAATTAAAAAATTCTCTAAGTAGTTATCATCTCATCAACTTAATAGGCTATGCATTGCTTTTTGCTAATTTTTTCACACAGAAGTTTAAAATTCATAGTTATAGCAGTATTTGGTCATATAATAGTGATCATTATTGACAGCAGAACGTTTAAAAACATGGAGAGTTTGACTGGAGAAAACAGGAGAAACTTTAAGTTGGCAAAGAATGTGTTTTGAGACACACAGTGAACAAGCCTGTTTCTGTCCATTTAGTAACTTATGATGAACGCATTGATTCCCTGTAATACACACAGAAACAAAATCCTACTTTTATTGTAATAAAAGATGACTAATATTGATTAAGATGTTCATATGAAAAGAAACATGAGGCAAGACCAGACAAGAGAAGACAATAATTTAACACCTTTCAGAGGGTGTCAACATCATGGTGTTAAGCTTGAGAAACTGTAAAGGTTTGAGTACAGATTTGAAAATTCATCCTGGGAAAGGTCATCTCTTCTAAAGTGCATCAAAAACCAAGAACAGTCCAAACTCATCATCTCTTTTACAAGTGATGACCTGCAGCGTTTATATATATATATGCAATATAAAGTCTGTATTAAAATCCAGTCATAAAATACGTTGGAATTCTCAGGCTAGAAATAGATTATAACACCCTAACCATCCAATGGGACACCTACTTTGTCTCTCTGCTTTAGGTAACTAATGAAGCAGTTCCACAAAAGGTAACGTACTTTGTAAGGATACATCCCAGAGAAAGGAATGGGTGGCTCTGAGCACCTGTGAAAGATTTTAGTTGCGGAGACTTAGGTACCTAGTTTGAGAATGTAATGTAGGAGCAGACATGCTCTCAATCTAGATATCTTCAAATATGCTATATAGAGATTTTAGTACTTACCTTTTGGAATATATTGTCTGCTCCAGTGGACACCGAAAATTATCAGTTTTGTGCTTGCATTAGATGAACTGGAACCTCTCCTGAACTATCTTTTGGACAAGGTTTCAAAATGACATTATAAGGAATTTTTTTTTAATCCTGCTAAAGGTGTCATGAGGCTAGAAAAACGTAAGTTTTCTTTTTCTGCTGTAACTGGTAAGCAAAAGGTGGGTAGAAGGCTTAAATATAAATTGAGTTTATGACCCTACAAAACTGAATCCTCATATAATGCAGAAAGCTTTACCAAGTGGACACACACATTATTCCTACAAAAAGCATCATTATGGAGATGCATGGCCAAAACACAATATCAGTACCACTGAAATCAGATTGCAAGGGACACACAGTTTTATCTTTCTAACCCTTGTTGGTACATACAAGACTAATCAATATAAAATGTATGTGTGTCTCTAAATAAACTAGGCTGTTTGCATTTAAAAATGTGGCTTTGTGAGTTTCTGTAATGAGATCCTTTAGCGTCTGTTATTGATCATTCCTGCACTTCTTCAGCTTATACTTGTGAATCAAGTAAAATGCAGAATGTTACCATACATAAGAGCAACGCTTAAGAAAACATCTATCATGCCCAGTACTACAGGGCCAGACAGTTGTGCATGGTTATCAGTCTAACTTGTTCTTGGCCCACAACAGAAAAATCTCTGACATTTGCAGAAAAATGATGTTTGGGCACTTGGTGCTACATGATGAGAAGGAGAGGGTGTTCAGGCAATCAGGACGGCTGGTTAAAACTAGGCTTGGTGTGAGAGTTCACAGACAGACACTCCCTGATTTAGCACAAACTTGGACTGGCACTTTTTACTTAGGAATGACAGCATGCTATGAGAATGTGGAAATGAATTAACACGATTCAGAGGGAGAGAATTTTCTCCTCCCGAGCATCGTGTTTGCTTTACTTCACAGAGAGCACATGCATAGTGGCTTACTCTGTGCAGTGTTTTATTTTGCCCTGATTTGGGTCAAGCCTAAGTGTGTTACATTCAGTTGACCTGCTAGATGCTCCTAGCAAAGGCATTGTGTTCATGTCTCTCCAAAGATGGGATCCAAAATAGAGTAGATGTGGACAATACAAGTACTGGCTCTGTCTTTGCTCTATTGAACCTAATTTTAACACTAGCTCTAGTGAACAAAGCAGGCACATATCAAATACCGAATACTGTACATTTGTAACTTCTAGGTAGATTACCATAAAAATCATCAAGTTTTCCACAAAGAGTCTCAAAATCAGAATGTTTCGATATTATGAACTGAACTTCATGAAACCTAATTGTAAGACGGAATACCCAGAAGAAATGAGAAAATGTGAATAAAAATGAAAGTCAGTTTTGGCCTGATCCTTATTACTCTTTTACGGATTTATTTCTTCATAGTCCTCACTTTTGAAATGTAAAGAATTCATAATAAGATGAAGAAGGACACTAGAGATTTGATGGCATATGTGCAAGTGGTATGAGAAATGTCTCATAGCCCAAAGCAACTGAAGGATTTCATTGAGAATTAATGGAGTAAAAAATAATCATAAGGATTTTCATCTGGTTACTGTTGGTAATGACAAGAGACACTGGTACTCATGTGTCTCAGAAAATGTGTTTCGAAGTACGCAATATCCAAACAAATTAAAAAGAAAAAAATTGTATCTACTATAGATCAGTGGACAAAAGAGTGAATAATATTTCAGTGCTAATGTAGAAGGTAAATTTCTTTCAGCTTCATTATTGATCTCTGATGTAATTACACTGTACCTCAAAAGAAATTCAATTATATTCATGTGTTACTTTGTAAACAGCATTAGCATCATTTGGACATGTGATCTTTCAGCAGGGAGAAAGTTTTCAAACCACTGTGGTTTTGCTTTCCCAGATCTGAAGTATGCATTACGGCCAAGAAGATATAGTCCCTTGCTGATGTGGTTCTAACAATTTCAACAGAGTTGTAAAGACAGCAGTATAAGTGTCAATATAGGCTACAGTCCAGTCCACCCAATTTTGACTCAAAATTTATACTTACAGTTTAAGCATCTTCAAAGCCCCTTTACAGTGCAGTGACTCTTTCTGTTACAGGAAACATGGGTATTAGGTGCAATTCATTCCCAGGGATCTAATGCTTGGTTCAAATTATTTCCCCCAGTTTTGTGAATGGGATCTCATGTCACTTATTGTTTTGGCAAGATTAAAAAATGCACTTCTTATTAATTATAGCTGCATAAGGCAGCAGATAATGAATTAAAAAGATTTATCAAGGAATTTGTTTTGTCAAGGATGTTGATGCAAAAGACTATATAGACATTCAAGTTGTTTGAAGTCCCTCCCACAGATGACAAAATCCTTTTCAAAAATGTGAAAAGCTCCAAGTGCCCACTGTCCAGCTTCTTAAACCCACCAGCTTCCTCCAACAACCTCTTCAAGGCAGTTATTGGCGGAGGTGATTCTGTCCCTTTACTCTCGTGAGACCCCACCTGGAATATTGCATCCAGCTCCAGGATCCCCAGCACAGGAAGGACATTGGCCCGTTGGAGCCAGTTGAGAAAAGGGCTAGTAAGATGATTAGAGGGATGGAGCACCTCTCTTAGGAGGAAGGGCTGAAAGAATTGGGATTGTTCAACCTGGAGAAGAGAAGGCTTCTGAAAAAGAGTAGGTTTAGATTAGATATTAGGAAGAAATTCTTTACTGTGAGGGTGGTGAGGCACTGGAACAGGTTGCTGTGAGAAGTTTTGGATGCCCCATCCCTGGAAGTGTTCAAGGCCAGGTTGGATGGGGCTTTGAGCAACTCGGTCTAGGGAAAGGTGCCCCTGTCCATGGTGTGGGGGGGTGAAACTAGATGATCTTTAAGGTCCCTTCCAATCCAAACTATTTTGTAATTCTATGATTGTCAGTCCTGTCAAATGCCAAGCTTGAAAAAATAGGTCTCCTACTATATTTTGTGCAATTCCTTACTCAGGGTGACACCGTTTTTCATTTGCTCCTGAGACACATTGATTTTCTCTCTGAGAAGAATTTCAGAGAAGGATTGCATCAGCCACTGCATATATAGTGAGTTGAAAACCAGCCCTGTCCTATGGTGTTGTCCCTCAACAGTCAGTTCCAGTAGGGATATCTACTTCCTCTGGCACCCTACACAGGGTGTCCATCCTTTCCCTTCAGACAGCCCATCGTATGGAGCCTTAGACACCAAACAAAACAGAGTGATAAATGTGTTGTCACTGCAAAAATATGGAAAGTCAGATATAAAATATGAAAATATACATTTTGAAAATATAGAGTTGCTTGAGTTTAATGTCAATGTATGTAACATAGACAGTGCTTCTCTGATTCACTTATTTGTATTTTATATTACTGCATGCAATAAATCTATTAATGAAAACTGTAAAGCACTTCCAGATGACCAGCCTTCTGAACACAAGAATGGGCTGAACCTCACAGCTTTGCAGAGGAATTCAGGTTTTTCTGTTGCAGAAGACACGGGGCCTTTTCCATAAACTTGTCCTGGTGTCATGCTGGGACAAAATACAATATGAAATATAAGTATCAGCCCCTGGCCGGACAAATGTTCTAACATTTACATATAATTAAGGGTGTGGCTTGGGATGTAGAGGTAATCAGGCACTGAACATTATTAAAAGAGCTAATCCTTTGCTAAAGGAATGTAAACCATTTGTGTAGCCTCACTGGCATTGTAGTAAAAACACACCACAGCATTGTTAAAGATCTTAATTCTTTGCCCCTGACAATGTAAAATAGTTTGTGGGTCATAGAGTTTGGAGGAATATTGTACAATTATCATATGAAAGAAAAAGAAAAGGATTGTACCTCAGCTTAATTTATCTGAGTTCCCTTCTGAAATACTCAGTTTAAGATGTAATAGGAGATTCATCACAGGCTTACTTCTTTTCTTACTTTCTAGACAGCTGTTTTTACATAAAAGCTGCAATCACAGTGAGCTCAAAGGAACAGAGGTACAATATGAAGATCATAAATGAATTGCACTGAGACACCCATATATATTAGTACCTAGACCTCTTGAAGAAATATGACACTTTCCACAGTTTTCAGGATTGAAATAAATAAGCCTTATTTAGACCCATAAACATCATTGGTAAGCTAGACAAGGTGAGATTTCCAAACTTCAGGTTTCTGTATATATCAGGCAGTCACCTAAGATTCCCTTTATAGGCAACAGAGAGAAAAAGGTGAATTAAGGATAAAAGTCATTTGACCTATTTTGATCATCTATTTTAGGATGAGATGAATCATACTCTAGAAGTGCTTATTTTATTTCAGTGAGCATAAATGAAAGCACAGAGAGATTACTTCCGATGTTAACTACATCTACAATATGATTTATGGTGATACTGATGTCTATATTAGACCAAATAATTCCCCATCACATTGACTTTTGTTGGTTTTCAAGTAAACAAAATAAAAAAGTTCATTTAAGAGAATGTCTTACATCCTACACAAAAGAAACTGGGAAAAATAAGAAATAAGTGAGACTAAGATCTAATCAGGTGCCTGTTATGATTTACATGTGGAGTTATTGGTTGGATTAGTAATGGGTCTGAAATAATAGAAGTAAGTCTGATGGCAAATTCTTCCATCAGTGAGAAATTTTCCTTCAACAGAGAACTGCAAATATATGTGAACATATGAATTATTTGTTTAAGTATGCAAAAGTGTATTATGGGATGTGATTTGGGATTTGTTAAAGGGGAGAATGCAGAGGAAGAAGCTCTTCTAGCCTTATTGATATAGTCCAATGTCAAAACACAAATTATTTGATGACTGCATGGGAATCTATGTCTTTCACTGGTATTACAGTAAACAGAAGAAGTCTTGGATTTGTGTGGTATGTGAGTTGTATTTAGAGCTATATATAAACACACAATATAAATATATTTATGAAACAGTCTAGAACAATCAAACAGGATATGGAGAGTCATAGTTTCACTTCCTTTCTTGAGAACTTCTGTTTTGAGAAACAGGTGAATTCTTTACATGAGTAGTATTGCTATTTCGAGAACGTATGTATGTGGCAGTGTGTGTATGCATATTTATGAAAATGAAAAAGAGCATATCATCTACCATACAAAAAATAAACTGTTACGTCCCACATTGCTGGTTACAAATTTGAAGTTCAGATGGCTGTAACTGTTACTTCTTTAATGCTTAGGTAGGAGCAATATTTTTATTACGTCTATTTTGTAAAATGCTATTCATCAGACACCAAGTATAATTAACTTACTCTTCCTGCCTGCTCACTTTTCATCATCTAAAGTCGCTGGAAAGTTTCCCACATCCATACTTTGCAGTCTTCCAGATTTTTATCTTGGCACTGACACTTATATCTTACATTTATTTCTTCTATAATCCTCATGTATCAGGGAGAATATGAAACTTCTAAAGGTTTGATTTTTTTCAGTTGTGGAAGGTTTTGTGGGGGTTTCTGTTTGTTTGGTTTGGGCTTTTTTTTGAGTAATAATACATTGTTAACAACATTGTTTTGCTAGCAACATAACATTCTAAAAATGCATGCATGTCTGAGACATCCAAGTATTATAGAGGTGCAAGGCCAGACACATTAGGCTCCTTTCTTCCCTCAGGAATAACCTCTGGTCTGCTGTAAGTAGGCATTCAAGTGCCCAAAAGTAAGCTCATTTACAGCCCTGTTAGAAGAAGGCAAATTTCATTTTCATCAGGAGATCTATTAGTAGGCAATAATATTGGTGGGCTCTGAATCACCAGGCACCTGCCTCTGTGTCAGTTTTTCTCTTCCCCTTCTCCTATCCTTCTGGATATCATCACTAAGACCCACAGAAAGGGCTTTTTCCTCCTTATATCTGTACTGTTACCTCCTCCAAGGCATTGATGGTGCTGGTGGCTGCATGCTGGGATGCAGCCAGTGCAATGGTGTGCATATGGCAGCAGATGGTTTGATGTCACAAACCTTCTCTTCCTGGCCCAATGGATTCAGCACAGCTTCCCCCACTGTCACGCTGTCATTACTTTAACTCCTGTAATTAATGTTGCAAAACACATTTGGCTCAGTATCCAGCCCCCACACTGGTGGCCTGCCTCCTTAAAATTCCTCCTTAAAGCCCCACTTTCAGCAGCTACCTTTCTGTCAATATGCTCTAGGTTGGCCCCAACCACTTCTCTTCACACCTGTGATTGTACCAGGAAAAAAAGACCAAAATAAATATTTACAGTGTACATGCAAGAAGAAAAGGGCTGTTTTCGCTTTTCTGTCATTGATTTCCTCTGTTCCTCAGTTACTGGTCCTGTTCTATTTATTTATGATACTGTGTCTAACTTGGACTGCATTTCACGGGCAAAAGTCCCTGTTTCTTTGCTGTGGTTGTTTGTGCTAGTCTTGCATATGATAGCAAAGAACAGAAAAAAACCCATGGAGAACACTCTAGATGAAAGAAGCAGTAAACTCACAAAAATTGTCTGAAAGACTCAGAAGACAGTCAATAAAATGACTGTTTAACTCCTTTTTTAAAATCTATTACCTTTCACATTCGTAGTACCTTCTTAGAATGGCGTGTGTTATCCTTTAACCTACTAGACATGACAAAAAACCCAAAACAACCCTAACCCATGAGAGTGTATAGAAAATACCTGATTAAAATTAGGTTTGTTTCCTTCTAAATGCTAAAGAAGTAATAGCAGGCTTTTATTGCTGTTAACCAATTTTCACATTTTTCTCCTAAGTGATTGAAGAATGCATTTCAAAATGAAAAATTCTTTCTTACACTGGAAAATACATCAAAATTTTCAGACCAGTTCGAATTACCTCCGCTATCTTCTATGTGCTCTAGAAAGCTGGATATAAGATATCAGGCACAACTTGATCCTCTCCTCATTTGGAGACCAATAAACCTTCTATTTATAGAGAACTTCTATGACCCCAAATCTCCTAGATACCCAGAGTTCCTTACTGACAAGAATAGACTTTACAAGAGACTCTGTGGATGGGTTCAGAATTGAGTAACAGTGATGAGGAAACAAAACCATGCCAAAAAGCTGAATCAATTATATGCTATAAAATGATGTTTGGTTCAGTTGTGTTTGTTTATACTCTGAAATATCCTAAACTGACATGTTTACAAGATGGATGTGTTTCAAATGTGAGATAGTCCCATACATCATTGGCAGCATAGATGCTGTGTCTAGCAAATAAAGTCTGTAAATTGCTGATTGCCAGAAGCAAGGAGGGCACAAGGGGAAGACTTTCTCTCTACTTGCATTCCTTACCTCTTTTTTTAAACATCTCCTACCAGAAAAAAAAAAAACAAAACCAAAACCAAAACCAAAAACATACTGGGATAAACAGACATTAATGTCTGGTCCAATATTCAACATTTTAATTTCAAGACATGTAAACCTCTGAAAGCTAATGACTTGCTCTGTCCTAAAGGAAACCTTTCCTGACTGGGGGGAGCTACATCTTTCTGCCTTTACTTTTATTTACTCTGGGGCTAATGGAAGACGTCGGTTTCCTGTTCTGTCAATCTTGCCTGTCAAGCAGACACTGAATTCACTTTAATTAAAGCCACAAACTTTTAAGAAGACATACACAGGAGTTTCAGCATGTCTCCCTTGCTTGTAGATATGTACTTTACCTTTTGAAATATCAGCTGTTCACATTGTGTGAGAGCCAGACGCTGAGAAGGTGAAACCCTCTTATTCCACCAACTTCAATAATCCTGCTGATTTGTACCAGCTGAGCTTCTGCTCTGCAACTTACATTTTCAAGCTTCTAATGCATATACATCTGCAAGTGGAGAAATAAAGTCAAACTTCTGATTTTCTTCCACTGAAACCAATAAATATATTTCCAAGGTATTATTTTAAAGTAAAGTTTTGTTTGCTGCTTCTCTCAAAACAACTTTTATCACTGCTGATTTATTTTCTTTCTTATGTATATATTTTTTAATTTTAAACTTGTTCCTGATTATTGGCATCATATTTTAATATTAAAAAAGAAGAGAGATCCATTTATTTGGATAGAGCTCCATCAGACCTTGAATTACTTGGAATTCTATCTATTTGGGATATTACCAGTATGACCAGCAATGGAGGACATAAATAACGATGGCAAATAAATCTGAATGTAAGAAGACAGATGAAATGTTGGCCCTACTCATAGGCACACTGCTACCTCTAAAATGCCAGAATTTAAAGACTTAAGTCACTAAGCTTCATATGCTCCATGTTTTAGGGCAATAACTTCTTCTAACTCTAAAGTACGACACAAATGAGATCTCTTAAGACCTTGGGGCACTTTTAACTTGAGTATCCTGCATGTCCTATGGCTTAAGTCTTTACAGATTACTTACAAAGATCAGATAGTCCAAAGAAATTGAGAAAAAACATGTTCACTTTCATACTGTTTTCATTTCAAATGAGGAAAATAGACGTTTCCTCTTTGAAAACCACAGGAGCAGAATATATAGGTTGCCGGTGGTGTAAAAACAGGGGAAGTTGTATTACAAAAGTATTCCAAAAAAGAGCTCATCATTTTACCCTTTTTTAGAATTTGACTTTTAAATTCCTATCTCTGTTCAGAGAAAAAAAGCAAGGAGAAACCCCCTCTAAAATATTTTACATTTGCTTAGCAGAAAAGATACAAAAAAAGCTAATGGATAAAAAGGCTTTGAAGAACTTTTTTAGATCTATAACATTTAATCTTCTTTCATTGAATAGCTAACAATCATGATTAAAAGTACAGAGCACAAATGATGTCTTACACTGGACCAAAAGAAAAGCATGAAAGTGTATTTCTATTTCCATTGTCAATGTCATATTCAAAATAATCATAGATTCAACCACAAGTTTTGTTACTCCTGATTTAGCAAAAGCAAATACACTTGCCTCCCTCAATTTATTTGGAGTCAATGTTGCATATCAAGCAGACATATAAAATAAATATCCGGTCAAATGGAAGAAATGAGAATTGTTCTGCCAATTAGTGTATTATTCAGTACTGGTAATGTTGCAGCAATTAAACTGTTGCTAATTGCCCAGCTATATCTACTGGATACAAGGAGGAAAATAAATAGATAAAAGATGCTCTGAATCACTCATCTGTCTGAACCAAACCATCAAAGTGTGCTGTGTTTGAGTTAGTTTCCCCGGAAGTCTTGCCGGAAACTTTGATGGTAGATAGTAATGGCTTCTGTTCTCCAAATGCTTACATACTTCTGTACATTTGCTCAAGTAAATAGTTTATGACACTGTGCCCACAAATAATGTGACAGATATAGAAAAGTATAGGTCTGTCTGACTCCTTTAATATTTACAGAAATCTTAATGTCTTGAAATCTGATGTTAAAAGGTAGATGAAATTTTATATTTCTCACATTAAATCTAATGTCACTCTATATTCTGTCACGGATATGGACATTGAACATTTCATGCAAAATAAAACAACTCAGTCTGCACCTTTGTTAATTTTCATACTTCCTGAATGTCAAGGCTTTAAGCAATATTCATATGGATTTGTTTCTGTGTAGAGGATTTCAAGATCTTTTTTAAAGAGGTAAACTGAATAAGAGACATTCAAAATATAAATACTAGACCAGCATTCACCTACGCCACTGACATCTAATCTGTCTGATGAAATTTAATATTTTTACTTAGTTTTCTTTTTCATTTTGTAAAATAGACTGTGCCAACATTCTCCCTTGATGATTTTACAGTTTTCTTTGTGGTCAATGCTACCTCGTTCTCATTCTACTTCTCCTTTCCTGCCCTCCACATCTACTCCCATCTTAGGTTGCTATGAATGCCAATCTCATGGTTTGCTTCCTTGAGGAAACTCAAATTTTTTCTTTAGCAAGTGAGGCTGCAGGTACCTGACTTCAAAACGAGGCGATGGAGCTTGTGAGGTGGCACTAGGAAGGAAGGAAGGCACTAGGTGCAGAGAAGGGGGACCATGAATGTGCTGGATGGGGTCAAGACAAATTTTATTCCCTGGGAATCAGTTAATCTTACTTTGCTTGTCCTTAAGTACAAATGACATTGGTTGTTTTTTTTCCTTGTTCCCCCCAGCACACTCCCATTTCTCCTGGACTTATTTCAGTTAAGAAGAGCTCATCTGAAGGCATCTGATCTTATCAACAGGAACATGAGCTAAGAGCAGTGTTAGGTTTGTGAAGGCAAAATTTCCCTGCTTTCCTCAATGCTTACAAGTCTTTCTATCACCAGGGCACAGGCACCCCATTAAATGCTCTAGAATATTGCCTTGTCACTGCTGCATGCAACAGTTAAAACTCTTCCTCCCCTGGGACTGAAATGGCTGATTTAAAGCCATTTTCTAACATGAAATAGTACCAGTGCCTGAGATAGTAATGGTACACAAGAAACCTAGTCCTAGGTAACCAGTTCAAATCTAGCCTGAGCTGAACATGAATCTTGTAAAGTGTCTGTTTAACTGGGTTTATGAAGTGATGGAAGAAGGTAGTGTCACATTGATTCTGAGAGGAAAGGTGCCTGTGTGGCAGGACAATGGATACTACTCGTCATACTTTCTGATGGTCTCAACAGGCAGTCCCAGGAATAAAATGGTGACCTCCTCAATGTGACATTACTCTGAGTTAAAACATGCCAGCAGGGTGATGGGAGGAATCAGATGCGGTTTTGCTCTATGCTGTATTTCTGCAAAGCTTGTTCTTGCTGCAATCACATACCTCCCGTGAATCCTGAAGAGGAATAAAAGAAACCAGATTGTGCAGCCGAGTGAAAGCCTCCTCCCTTTTTGCCTCCATTAAGACAGTAGAGTTCAGTTGAAATAAGTTGACTTACATGCAAATCAGTAATACACAAGATAATCATATAACACAAGGAATAGAAATAGAAAAACAGAATTGGGTTTGGATCCAATATTTCATTTGAATCTAAATTAATCTTGGTGATCTTTTAGTACACAGTATACTCAGAAAGGCAAAGAGTTTATTAAATTACCTACAGACAGTCCACAGTCATAAAATGTTTGGAAGAAAGTACTCCTTATGACATTTCAACTTATTTCTTCACTGGCTCCATTAAGATATAAAAAAGGAGAATACAAATGTCTGACAGTGAAATCTTTGATGACATTTAGTTAAATAATAAGGTACACAAACCAAGGGAAATACTACAGCACAACATCACAACAAATTAGTCCAGTATTTAACATTACTTTGACATGAGAGAGAAACCTATCAGAGGAAGAATTTTTCCAAAGCAGCTTTTCACTTTTGATTTAAATTTAGGATGCTTAAACCTACTGTTCTAAGGAAACTCCTGTGGACATGGAGCTTGTCTTGCGGTTCTAGTTAACAAGGATCTGATGCCTATCAGTAGCACTATTCTGGTGTGAAAGTTTGCAAGATTCAACCTTTGGTCCACAGTTATTTAAAACAATTCTTTATACACAGTTTATATTCAGGGTTGAATCAAAATGGCACTGAAAATATAATCAAGAACAAATGTGGTTCACACTAGTCATCCACTCCTATTTTTTGTTCAAAATTTGCAAGGATGTTAATGCCATGTATGACATGAGTTGTGTAAGGCTCTTTCTGACAAATACGTGAAATTTCTAACTGTTCATAGTTAGCTTTACAAAAAACATTTCATGTTTTTATTTGATTTATGTCTTCCGCTTGTCTATTTGTTCTTGTACTGACTCATAAATTTTTTTAACAGGAACAAATATGATAAGAGTAATAGGCAAGTATGTGTATGTACATATATTCTCTCTATATACATGCAGTATATGGACTCACTGAGACTATTGTGACTGCTGGACAACTGTCTTTGTTATTAATTAGGCATTACATTGATTTTGATTTACACTGTATTCTTATTCTGGAAGGATAATTTGCTGTTATACATCAGACTTGTATTCAGAGAAAGGCATAATGGCTTTATTGACTATAGTAAGTTATCAAAGTGCAACAGAGAAGATAAATTGTGTGTACAAACTGTGATTATATTTCTCATGTTCTAAGGGCTATTTTTATGCGCTTACCCTTTTTCATAAGAGTAAGTACTTCCTAGAGACAAGCATGTCTATACATTTGTTTAATTTTACTCTCCTTTGTAGTTAAAGACCTATTTAAATGAATAATGATGGGAACTATCCAAAGCCCACTGTCATTAATAGGATGACTAATACCGATCTATGCAGGGGAAAAATTCACCAATTGGGAGGGAAATAGGAAGGGTAGAAGGAGACCCCACTGTAATTGCCCTATGCTCTTAAAATGTTGAAGAATTGTCCATGACAGCAAGGTGGCCAGGTAGCTACACATCCCTTTTCCATGTCCCTTTCCTCTTCCTGATCAGTGTTGCAATAAACTTCTCTCATTGTAGCCAAATTCTTTCATTTCGCTTTTGTTTATTTCCATTTACTTACTACTATAATACTCAGATTGTGCTTAGTGTCACATAAACACACAAGAATTGGCCTTCTTCCCCCAAAAGGTTTCACTTTATTTAAAAAACTAAGCAGATAATGCTTCATACGTCATCTATTATATGCTGGTATGAACTGGAGTCTGTGCAGTACTGGAGAGCAAGACAGCATAAAAATTATTTATCACAAGTTGGTATTGTATGAAACTTCTTGATTTATCATCCAAGTACTTCATTTCAACTACAAATAACTTACACAACCACTGGCTTTCAATCCTAGGGATGTGTATGCACACGATGAGATAAAAGGAATTATTATGGTATTAACTGTAGGAAATAAATATCAAAGGTTAACATCATTACTCTTCCTGGATTAAAACTATGCTTTGCCTCAAAGAGATACCCCAACTGTCCTGAAAATGTAATGAACAGGCAATGTTTATATTAAGATTGGTTTCTCTTTAGTAGTTCTTTATAAACTTAAATATAAAAATTTCCTTCAGCAAGTGCCTAAAAAATTTCAATATTCTCCATAGAGTTTGTAGCTGATTTATTCTTTCAATCCAGTTATCAAGTTTGCATGCAGTTTCCTCAAAAACTGTGTGTTTCATCTTTTTTGTAGGAGCAGAGAGGTCTGGGGATGAAGCAAAACTATTCAAGAAGTTCTCTTTATTGTTGTTGTTACATTGAAGCATCTTTATACCTTTCTAATATGCAACCAAAATTATGTGAGTGGAACTGGAATTATAGCAACCCACTAAAAATAAAAAACAACGTCCCCATTTCTTTCTGGTTCCTGGGAAATATCAGAATAATATCCGGTTCCTGCAAATATCAGAATGAATGTACCCAGCCAATACTAAATAAAATACTGTCAATAAGCTTGACAATATACTACTTCTAAATTAATAAATACTAATTTGCTGTTGTAAGTGGTCTTTGCTCTCCTAAACAGCTATATAAGTTATTCTTTCAAATCCGCCTACAGATAGTTCATAAGCTCAGTGATTACTGTTCAAATGAATTGTTGTGTTCCGCCCTTTCTTGTCAGCCAGACAGTCTGAAAGAAGTGTATAATTCATGTGTAGATCTACAACCTTACAATCCTTTTAAAAAAAAAGTGTGGTGGCTAAGGATTACATTGGTTGGGACAGGAATCTTTTTAGAAAGCAGCACTTTCAGTGCCTGGGGACAAGCCCCCTACTGAATCTCTGGACGCTGCAACTGCAAACTTCCAGTTTTCCCTCACTTTGGCCCCATTGCAACCAATCTTTTCCTAAGGTTCAAACATGTGGAAGAGAACAGTTTTTTACTGTCTACTTGCAGCTGTTGGGAAATATGTATCTAGTTATTATTTTCCATTTTCAATTATGCAATTCTTTTTTTTTTGGTGCTATAATGAAAAGTGTAGCCTGCTCCCTGCATCCCAGGAGTTAGTCCAGAATCACTGACACAAGAGTCCTTAGACAGTCTGGGACATCAGTTCCACAGAGCAAGGCTGCAGAAAGGAATACAGTACTGTTAGCTGTTGAAATGTGCAGATGGGGGCAGAACAGCTGACTGAAACAAAATCCAGACAAGACACATGTAGATGTGATGGAAAGAGGACAGTGTTAAAAAAAGCGCCACAAACATTACCTCTTTATAACATCAAAGTGGTTCTTGACTTTTGCTTCCTTTTGTACTCGTTATTGTTTCCAGATACCCAGAGTCTTTCCTGGCTTTTGTGATCTGTACACTCTGTCACCTCTGCATGTTTTCCTCAGTGGAGTCTATCTGAGGAAGGGGAAGAATATCGCTGACAAGTTCTAGATTTTCTGATGTGTAGTGTAGAGTACGGCAACACAAAGCACCGTGATAGCCTTCTATACCAGTGATGCTGGTATTCAGTGTCCGGACACTACAGAAGATGTCTCTGGCTCTGGAAAGTATGTTGCATTTATCTAAGTGATAGTCAGAGGGTTACTTCTCCATAGAGAAACAGAAGATGAAGAAAGCAAAATGTCCTGTCCATATTCACCTCACATAAATTACAGCCTGATTTTAAAAAAACAAGTTATTTTCTTTCTTCCAACTCCCTGATTATTCTTACTTTTTTTATTCGTGAGCACTGTTTGATGTGTCAGGAAAGAAAAGCAGGTAGAGAGTTCTAGCTTGTCTAGCTGATAGAGAAAATACATCTCTCATCTTGGATAGGAAGGCAAAGGGAAAAACAGAGGGAATCTTCAGAGATGAATGAAACAAAGCAATGCAGAAAAAAACTTCACTCATTACACAGATGAAAGAATAGCTTAAGAGGAGGAAAGTTTCTTTAACATTAGGGCCTCTCTCCGGTGACAAGAGATCAGCTATCACATTCCTTACCTATCAAATGTACTGAATTGATTTGAGTCAATGAAACTTTCAAATTCTGATGGAACAAGACAGATTCCTGTTGTTTGTTTATTTATTTTTAATGTCAGATAATTTGGTTATTTTGAGGGAAGAAATGCAGTTTATGTTTTCCTCTCACTTACAAAAATTTTCATACAGGCATAGTCATATGCTGGAGGTCTTCTACACTCTTAATCCAATTTCTTCTCTTTACAAATACCCTTCCACTCTTATTTGTATTTCCTTCTTGTAAGAGGAAGGAAACATTCAAAATATGAAGATCTTGAGAAAATTGATGAAATAAGTTTTTTTAAAGTCTTCAACATTCCTACTCATCTAATTTGAGTAGTGGAGACTTCTTGCCATTTAAATTGATAGCTGTAACACAACATATTTTTGATTTCTTGATGTAAGCTAGAACCAGTACAATACAATGATACAAAAGGTAACCATGAATAATCAATAAAATTTTCTCCATTAAGAAGTATGTGCTCTGTTACTGGCACATAATTCCCTACATCATAAAATTACATAAAAGTAAGTGGGAAGGAGAGTTGACCATTCTCTACCTGGTTGAACATCCATGAGTTTTTGAGCTGGTTTTGTCTTTTGATGCAATATAAATAATGCAGGTTTACTGTTGATCTTTCTCATTATGTCCACATAGCTGCTTTCTGAAGAAAACTGTACCATAATGTAAGCAAAGTGTACTTTGAAATGTGTACTTGTGGGAATTCAAATTTGTTGTTGCTTTTCCATAGTAGACTAGATTAAAAAAAAAAAATCAAATGTCAAATTATTTCATACAAATTCTTACTCAAACCAAAGGTTTCTATGCTACTAGAAATTAAGAAGATTGTGTCTATGCAACTGATTATCTTTTTTTTTTTCCTGATAGTCTTCACACCATAATCTTAGAAATTCTCAAATGTGTTTGAGTTTCTAGATAGGTATGGAAGCCCAGGCACTCAGAACATGTTGAAGAAGGGATATTTTAGTCTCTAAACGTGCAATCAGCCGTGCATGTTTGACTGTAAGTGCTCCAAGATGGTCCTCCACTTCGCTAAGACTATCCAAGTTCTTAAATTTGTATATATGTGTTAGTACTTGCAGGATCAGAGCTGAATTTTTGCTGCTGAAAGGCACGGGGAAAGAAGGATCTAGGTCTAGTCACTCAGCAGCCCTCAATAATCAGTTGAGAAAAACAGCTACATTTATTGGGCTATTCTTTCTATCAGTCTTAGTCATTGGTCTTAAGAAGGAATGATCTGCCCTTTGAAGATGTCTATTACTTCCTTTTGTAGACATAAAAAGCCTAAAATAATTCAGCTCAGACATGATTGCTTATTTCGGTTGACATGAACTCTATCCTTTGCCATTCTGACTCCACTGCTTTAAATGTGCAATTCTTTCTGTGATTGTCTTGTCTTTATTGCTTACCCAACTAATTAGGACAACTGGTGGTGGAGCTGGTAAACAACTGCTCATCAAACCTCTGTATTTCTAAGTACATGGTATGTCAAATGCATGTCACATGATATTAATTTCCCTTTGAGCTGCTAATTCAAGATATCCAGTTCTGTACACTGCCCTGCATTTTATTCAGTTTCTCTTAAGAGATCTGTGACTTAAAAAGGGCAGTGTATATGTGTTAAGAACATGTCCTTGTCATTCTTTGTAAGGCTATATCATGAACTATGATAGGAACAAATACTTTATGTTTTGTATAACATAAAGATACCCTTGCTCTATAACAATGACCTTGTTTGACTACGTATATTAAATAATCAAATTACCTCTTTCCTATTTATCTGAAAAAAAGCCTTTGGCTATCTGCTTATTCAAAATACTGTAAAACATTGCCTTCCTTTGTTTGTCTCGTGACACGCAAATTAGATTTAAACCATCAGAGTGATAACACTCTTACCACTGGAAGAATGTTGTTCTGTATCAAAGTGAACTTTGCACATGCATTGTATGCTTAGTATACTGAAATGTGCTCTGCAAAAGTGGCAAATGAATATAACCAAACAGTTCAGAGGAGTCAGATACCATGCTATGTACAACTCAAAAGGGTACAGACAGACCCTCAAGAATGCCTAAAATACATTTTACAAAAAAAAAGTCAAAAACCCCACTTTTATCGCATTTCTAAACTGCAATCAGTTAAAGCATTCACATGGTGTCCCTGCCCATGTTGGGAGAGATTGGAACTAGATGATCTTTAAGGTTCCTTCCAGCCCAAACCATTATAGGATTCTACAATATGACTTGCACGAGGGGTTGGATACAGGCAGACAACAAGTAGCTCTAGGCTCGTGCTGGCGCTGACAACAACCTCACATGTGGCCTTAGACAAGTTACCTTCTGTGATCTATTTTTATTCCCTCCTTAGTAAAATGGGTTATGATTTAGATTTGCCTATTTACATAGTCTTGCAAGGTCAGAATGTCATTTGAGCACTGAAAGGTAAACTGAGCCATTTACGCAGTGCTTAGTTTTGGGAGGTGGATTTTTATGTCCAGGGAGGGTATGAAGGTGTGAGGGAAAATGGATAATGCAGATACTGTAAAACTGCTTCTTTGATTTTCTGTTCTGAAAGACAGTCTAAAGTTCTTTCTTTGTATTAAGGCTATGCAATCAAGCATAAAACATGACTCTGCCATCTGTCAGTATAAAATATTTCTGTCCAGTGGAAATTCTGATGCTTTTTAGATGGTGAGGTATCCTGCTATTAGGCAGGTGAAGAATTCTTTCTTTGCTGGTGTGCTGCACTGCTAGGCTTGATGCTAGCATACGCTGACACCTAGCACATGGGTGAATTAAGACTCAGGAAGCTTTTCCTCAGGGTTATAAAGTTCTGGTTGGAATGTGTCCCAGCATCCCCACGGTAAGAACCTTCCCTGTTGCTGCTGGGTTTGCCTCACTAGAGCTGCCTTTGTGGACTTCATGATCTTCATATTTCAAGATTCTTCAATACATGTTTCCAATGTAACTACAAGTTATTGGGTTCTTTTTTTTTGAAGAGAAATATTTTATGGCAGGCATTAGACAATGTTAACAATGTTTTTAGGTAGTGCTAAAAGTAAGAGAGGCTATTAAGTAAGGACCACTTTTCTCGGTTGTCCTAGGGATCATCTGTATATAAGGGGGATTGTGTGCATGGTTGCGAACAAGCACAGACCAAGTCAGATCATTTCAATCAAAGATTATTTTCTAAACCAAACCATGAATCCAAACAAACTGGAGGTCAGCAATGGAGAAAGAAAAAAACCAAAACCCTCCAAAAAACTAAGGCTAGTTAGGAGTTTTATCTGCCTTTAGAAAGAGGATTATTTATAAATAAAAGAATTCTTTATATGTAAAGAGAATGATGTCATATGCAGTTTAAGAGATATGACTAAGAAAAAAGTGAAAAAGAGAAGGGCTTCCTTTACCTAATGAAAAGAGGTAATATTTTTACCCTAAATAATTAAAAGGCACAATAGATTTCTGTGTGAGAACACAATGAAGAGGTATCTCTGTCATTTTACCACCAGGTAAACTTGCTGAGGTCAGCTCTTGGCCAAGGTGTAGGACTGACCTTAGCAAGTTTACTTTGTGGTAAAACTAACAGGCTTTGATCTTTACTTTGTCTTCACCTCAGGACAGCTCCTGCTTCTTAGTTACCTGAAGGTAAAAATCACAGTTTCTTTTATTACCAAAGCTAAGTCTGTGAAGCAAACAGACCAGGAATAAGAAAAAATGAAGCTGATATGTGTCATATAAACATCAAAGGAGGGGAAGCAGGGCTTGTTATGCTTCATCAAGAGGAAGAAGGAAATCTGCAAATGAGTTATGAAGCAGAATATGTAGTAGACATGGTAAGTATGATTGAATAGTAAGCGCAATTACTTCACAGTAGTGTTTTAGACAAAAAAGACAAGGATAAGGACAGAGGAGAAATTAGGTAGGATAGTAAGGAAATAAAGGGTGCAGTAATAACATGGAGCTAACCAATGCAGAGACAATCTTTTGGTGGGACTTCGAGAAATCTGTAGGGAAAAACATGTGATGGACTGCATTTGGAATTGCACCGGATGGTGAAGCTAAAAGAGCAAGCATGAGCAACGAGCTCAAGACTGTGCTAGGATAGCAAGATGGGATTACAACACACCACAGATGGACTGATTTTGACCTTGGGAAATCCAGTGCGATGTGTAACCCAGCTCACAGGGGAGCAGCAGATGGTAGCACAGGACATTGAGAACTGCTTTCTACAGCGATAAGTTTGGCCAACTAGGATGTTTCACTGGGGGGGAGGTCACAGAAGATTGAAGAAAGGAAGGATAACAAGAATCTGTGATAGGACCTAGGGAAGGCAGGAATCTAGCAGATAGAGCAAGTAGGAGCTACTGCTTAGTCTTTCTCTGCTTTTGGCCATGGCTGAATGCATTCAGCAAAATGTTTGCCATGTAATATCTGATGAACTTCTATAATTTCTCTGGTGTTGCAGATTGCTGTATCTATTTCAATATTACCAGATAAATAATGGAGATTTGTCTAGTTTTGGGGTTTGGAGATTTTTTGGTTGGTTGGTTCCTCTGTTTTAATCAAGATCATATTTCTGTGAGCCCTAATTTAGTCAGGTTATATATTTCAGAGCAAACAGCTTGCTTTGCCTAAGTACTTCTGTGAATTGAACACTCTGCCCTGAGGCAAGCAAACCCAAAGCCAAAGAGGGATGCACCCTTCATATTCTGCTAATTGATTGAAGGGGCAAATGATCTATAGGAAAAGTTGCATCATTAACTTAATTGAGGGCAAAGCCTAATTAGAGGGGAAATGAAGTAGACAGAGCCAGAGACACAGCAGGCCTTCATGTGAGATGTCAACAAACAGACATTGTAACTAAAACTAGACAGAAACCAAAGCACTTCATTTACATCTTTAATTTCAGTGTGAAAACATTTACAGTGACTGTGATGTGTTTGTGAGATTTCAGAGGAATGCAAAAATTTAACAAGGCTAAACTGAAATCAACAGGTTTTAGAGTTGCATTAAAAAAAAAAATGAACTGGATAAAGTTGCTTTAAAAAATCCCAAGCAAACTGACTAAAGTTACTTAAGACTGCATTTGTGCTTCTCCAGTATATTTGAGCTCTACATTCCTGAGGAAATCCAACAAGAACTGCACCGGGAATTTTACAGTAGTGAGTAAATAAACCGAGTAAATTGTGGTGGACCACGTTGCCTCAGTTTGGCTCTACAGGATTCCTGAATGAAGAGATAAAATGTTACTTTTGCATGTTTGTTTTTTAAATGGTTATTTTGTGCAGTTACTTTTCTGGCATCTCCTTGCTTGCACAAGGGGGCTTCCCTCCTCAGAATCACAAGTTCCTGAGCTGTAAACTGGCTATGTTAAATTCTAGAGGCTTGTTAAGTTTTTTAAACATTAGTTTAATATCTGAACTAGAACAGGTGGCAGCAGTCTTTTCAGGACCTTTTCCACTGTGTTTTAGGGGCTTTTTTTGGCATGGAGCTCCCTTTTTTACCAATTGCAGGAATACAAACAAAACCTTTTCATAAGAAAAGCCACTTAAGTGAAATGAGGAATGCAAGCAGACATGTTTTGGCTACAGTGCAAGTCTTTAAAGTATATAGGCATTATTATACAATTCAGCTGCAGTCATATGGGTATCAAGCATTCTTTAAAAATCTAGGCCCTGAGCCTGCTCCCAAATATGCACCAAATTTCTGTGAGTATATATAATTAAATAGTATATAGATATGTTAATAAATGGAAAGGGAAAATTAATTTCATTGTGAAAACCAAACCTACACAAAGCCAGAAAAATCATCACACACTAATTAACCAAAACATTTTTGAGCTGACCTCTTTTGTATTATAAAGAAAATTATAAACAGTTTGCAGCTTCACAAACCTCATGTTTTATTAATCAGTGTAATTGCTTACCAAACAACAGTCATCTCTGTGTTTACAGCAACTGGACATTAAATAGATGCTTCTGTATTTGTATTTTATTCTTCATACTTTTTCTCCTCTCTAGCTACACAATCACCCTCATGTTCCATCTCCTTACATACAGATCAGCATTTAGCTTCAAAACTTTGTCCTAGATCTGCTGATGTGGTTCTGAAACAAGAAAACTCCCAATGACTTCTTGAAAGATTTTATGTGTGTTTGATCCCCATGTCATTCTCAAATCAATTTAAGAGTTTTTCCCCAAGACAAGACAAGTGAGAGCCCCTGACTCAACCAAGATAACAGCCTGGCTCCCTTGTCATTCAAATTCTCCCATACAAAGCTTGAAAACACTGACTTAAGAGAGAAGACAGGAAGAGGCTCCACTGAGTACAGTATTAGTAATTATGCATGTTGTGTGACAAGGAACATTAAATACACCTAAAGTAAGCCTAAACAAATGCATATCGTGGCATTCTTGCAGCTAAAGACCTTCAGGGCAATTCTTTTAGTTCTATTAAAGGACATTAGCTTAAAATTCATTTTGATAGCAAATGGAATTTATAAAATTATGTGTTTCAAGACAGCAAAAATCACAGCAGTCTACAAATCACCACAACAGTCTTTCTTATTTCTGCTTTATAGTAAAGTTTATTGTAAACTAGGTAATAAGAGGAAATCCCGCTTGTATCATACTGGAGTACAATAGTTGAATGTTAACACATTTATTATCACCTGTCACATCCCTATGAATGCATCATTGTGAACATTCATTTGGATCTAGGACAGCATCATTAATCATTGTTCAAATAAACCCCACAGTAGTTAATTATTTGTCTCAACATATTGCATTTAAATCATCCTCCTCATTAAATCAATTATGAAACAATATAAGTATCCTAATTGAGCTACTAAGCACTAGAACTTTGTTGGGGAATAGAAATGGAAAGAAACTACCAAATAATCATATCCTCATTTTCAAGTACATAAAGTCTATTTCTTTTATTCTTTAGCAGAAATCATAAAGCTTGGGAATGAAATCAGGAAACCCTTCCAGACCGTATTAGCTGGGGTTTGGCAATGTTCTACCTTTGTCATGTGGCTTTTTACAGCTTGGAACACAAGCAGAACCTACTTGCATGTGCTCATACTATAGGCTGTAAACATATCTTATGATGCAAAGAAGGTTTTAACACTTCCCATTGTTCCCTATGAAATATAGAAAACAATGGAAGTTACTGAAACCCCTGTGTTTTTGAAAACATGGTTCAAATGTATATCTAAGTCATTTTCTCAAGAATGGCATTTACTGAAGCAAATATTGACTTGTATATATCTGCATTATCTGCCTCAGGCTGCCCTTCCATTAAGCAGAGGGAAACAAACAGTTTCAAGACTTAATTCATCCAACTTATTTTAAGTATCTGCTTTGGGATAAGATGAATCACATCCTAGAAGTACCTCTTTTTTTTTTCCATTGACCCAAGAGGGGATCCAGGACTTCTAGGTGTCAAGATGAGGATGTCTGCACTTCGGTAATCTATCAGCCTGGTGGATAACACAACACAGGCAACATGAACTTGAGCGCTGAAAAGGGAAGAATGAAGAGATGCAGGTCTTTGATTATTTACACCTGGAGCATCATAGAAGACATGAAGATATACAAAGGATTTGGTTGTAAAAAGTGGTGGGGCACAGCCTAGCAAACAGAAGGAGACGATAAAGTGACCTGGGAAATACACAGCTAACTGTTCTATAGATGTAAATATTCTCACAGACAGCAAAAACTGACTTTGTGGAAAGTATATTCCTTCCAAATGCTAATAATTTCTGTAGATTTAAATTTTCTTTTGCTTTGACAAGGTTCCCATAAAAATATAGGTACTTTTCAGTTCTTGGCCTTACTGTAGTAAAATTCTATTGTGATCTCTTATGGCAGTACTAATTTCATCAAGTACATGAAATAACTCTAACCATTTTGAAGTCTCAAATTTTTTGTCAGCTGGGGCTTGATTTTACTTCAGTTTTGTTGAAAAATGCTTTATTATCCTCCTCACTCTTTCAGAAAGGAAAGATATATCACTTGATTTGTTTTGTGGTAAAAACACTCTAATGACGATTCACCTCAGCAGCAAATCAGTACCACCTTCAGTACTAACTTGAGCTGTATTTGCTTCTTTTTCAGTCAGATTCCCCACAGAACTGTCTCTGTTTCGAGGAGTGCATGAAATCTGGTCTGAACAGTGCCCAGACTATTTTTCTGGTCCGATTGATTCTTGGGTTTGTGATAGGGCCACCTTTCCATATAGGCAACTTTGACTTGATAATCTTCTGCTCTGGCACAAACAAATAGTCCCTACAAAATGTAGACCTGCACAGTGTGGGAAAGCTCATCAATTTTTACCTTTCCCTTTCACACCACAGTACATAAGCAACATGGCAAATATCTTTATCTTTGGAAATGAAAATCTTATTCTGACCACCACCCTTCATGGAATAAGAACTGCTTCCATCATCTTTTCCTACTCCATAGTTATTGGTAGATTCCTTTTTCTTCTCTCTGACAAATTGCAATAGGAGTACCTATATAATTTTTCATCTTTTGTAACTTCCAGAGTAAATTTAAACACTATACAGATTTCTTAGTTTTGTTTTTTTTTTTGCTATGCCTCCCAAAACAGCCCTTTGTCAAATGAATTGCAATCAATATCTGGTTTGTGTGTTTTTTTTCCAATGAAATTTAAAAATAGGTAGGGAAGTCTAAAAAATGATGTTTCCTTTCATAGGAAAAGTAATCAATGTTAATTTAAAAATATATTTTCTATACATACATCGAAAATTCTGTCTTCCAAGGTTTCTATCAAAGCTAACATTTGTCAACAGTTACCACTTGGTGTTATATAACATTTCTGTCAAAATATTTGGAGATACCTACTGTGCACTAACTATGGGCAAATGTTGATTGTTAATAGCTTTTATTGTATGTGGTCTTGTTACTGGTGAAAACATGATGAACTTTCAGAATAATTCATGCTAAATCACAACTCATTTTATTTTTAACAACGTTATAAATAGTTACATTAAATTTGCAAAACAAAACTCTAAATCCCAGGAAGGAATAAACTGTGAAGAATTAATTGACCATTGCGAATGGTTTCTTTTCCTCACTATCTGCACACACTAAAATTCAGCTTACTGTGCATTTAATAAGTCAGATACAATTACAGGACATAGATGGTTAATTAGGAACTTAACCTCACTTTTCACAAAGGAATGACATCCCCTTGTCACATAAAATATGCAAATTAATATTTTGTGTAAATAAATGTGGATTTTTGTGGACATGACAGCAAATCAAATTTGTCCGTTTTATCGCATTTACCGAATCGTCAGGTTGCTTTTGGATTTAGGAGATACGGACTCTTTGTGAGCTTCCCACAAACAAATGCACGCTGATCCTGAACCCACTGACAGCAACAGAGCAAGTTGCTGCTGTCTTCAGTGCAAGGAAGATTCAGCTCAGAAGGCAGAAACATGGGCTAACATGAAGGAATAGGGGCAGCCTTGTTAGCAGGGCTCTTTCCCAGGAAGTGAGAAGCTGATCAGCTCTATGCTCAGCAGGAGATGTCAACAAAGTCTATAGAAATTATGATGGGCGCTTCAGATTACACGAAGAAATTGTAACTTACTCAGAAAGGTCATATGTAAAACATTTTCCTTAAATACATTCTCCTCAAAGTAGATCAGCAGTTTACACGTTTTAGTCATTGCTTCTTAAGAAGTCACTGAAAAAAAATCTGTAAAAGATGCTTTAGGAAGAAAAAAGAAGACAAAACAAGTAAAAAAAAATAAAAAAAAAATCTTTAAATAGAAACAGCTCAAAATCACAAAAAAAATTAAAAAAAAATGGAAAACCCCTTTCTCTTTCTGCTGGGAGGTGTGCTTTGCCCACAGCAAAACTCATGGGGGATGTTATAGTGGTGGCAATAACCAAAGTATTTTCACTACTTTTTTGTGGCACTGGAGGGGAAAAAAAAAAAAAAGCAAGGAAACTCTCCTGCTGCCTGAGGCATGCTCTTGAGCAAAGCTCAGCTCTTTAGGCTTGGGTCAGGGAAGACAGGATTTGGCTCAACAGGATATATGAGTGGATTAACATGACAAATTAACTGTTAATCCAACTAGTAGCCAACTATTAATAAACTCCTCATGAACACTACCTTAATGGTTTGAACTCTTAGCTCCTGGTGTGTTTTGAGTTTGGAGGGTGAATATGAACTAGTCCCCTGTCTAGAGGAACATGTAGTTTCATCTGAGTGAACAAATACAGATAAGTCTGTCCCACAGCCTTCATAAAGATGTTGTGTTTAGTATGAACATGGACAAGGCACTTCAGACTTTGGATCTGAAAGAAAGAAACTGTTTTTGTAGGGGGAATGAGTTGGAGGAGGTGCTCAAAGTCTGCCACTTTATCCGTGTTGGCATATGTAGCTGATTTTCCTCTGCAGAGCTCTAACTAGCTGTTTGTTAAAAAAACCTATTACCCTGTTATTTGTTAGCAATCAGTTATCAGATTGGTACAAAAGTATTTTAGATATCACTGGAAGATTTCCCTTACTCCTTTGGAAATAGGAACTAGTGTGACAATTCCCTGCATCTACCTCTATTTCATTTGTTTGCAAGTTTGGTTTTACTTTTCTTGTTGTCAGTGGAAAATCTTTGTGAATATAACTAGAGAAAAAGGGATTTCAACCATACTCATTTAAGTTCAAGTATTACAATTTATATTGGTATGAGGTGGAAAAAGATTACAAATAAAACTTTAATGATAAGTTTTAGTTCCAAGGCCTTATTTTATTTAAATAATTTAATTTAAATTTAAATGATAAAGAACAACAGGTATGTGACTCAAGTGCCAACAAAACCAGGTACCTAGCTTGGACATAATTATGCAAGTAGATCTACTTTTGCTGCTACTGAGTGCTTGGCTCTATCACTTTAAAGAGAATTTTGTTCTCACTATCTTACAGATACTTTTTATCCCTGCATCTCTATACACTTACATTAGCAAGCTTTTATTGTCCAATAAAAAAGTATGCTAAATTTTGCCAGAACACATAAAGTATAAAATACTGCAGAGAAATATGTGGCCAGTTTGCTTTTGATATGGAGTTTTTAATCTGTACAGTAGCTGGTTTTAAGTTTTACTTTTCAGCAAACTATTCTTTAAATTATGCTTTAAACTATGGATACTTATAAGGGATGGCCTTTGCTTATTTTTTTAAATACAAAAGGATTCAAGAATTGCACTGTTCTCAGGACTTCAAGCATTTGTTTTGTTTCTCATGATATAGGAGAACTTGGTCATCATTTGTAATTAAAGAATTCTAAAAAACTTTTTTTTTAAAAGAAAACCAAAAAGACTAAAAATAAAAGAAAGAGGATGCCTTATTGAAAAGAGAAAAAAAGAGAAAAAAAAAGAAAACATCCAAACCAAACCCCAAAACTCTACAGGGTTGCAAGAGGAGAAGAAAAGGAGTAAAAGATCATTTCAACATAGTGATTTATAGGGAAAGGCTCAACAGCTTACATAAAACCAAAAGGGGAAGTGGTCGAACATTGGGTCAAATCTCCATTCACGTGTTTTGTAATAAAAGACTGACTGTAGCCTTTGAGCTTGCTTCCAGTCACAGACAATGGCAATTGCAGAGCAAGACTAATAACAGGATTTAGCATAAATCCACCACAGGAAGTGAACAGTTGTACTGGCAAATAATTAGCCAGGGAACTTTTTATGGCAACATCAGGATGCTCTCTGTGTTTTAAAGCATTGTCTGCAATTGTGATCATGGAAAAAAAAAATTAATAGTCATTTTTCCCTCTTTGTAGAAGACTTTTAAATGTTCTTACAGCATTTTAATAATTTTTCTCCTTAGTCCAATTTTGTAGCAATAGTGTAAGTATTGAATTTGAATTCAAAAGGTTTTTAAAAGTGGGGGTTTTTTTCCCTCACTGATGCTTTTTATTGCAAGGTGGATTGTGTTTATTTTGCATGGCTAACAAGTGGGTTCAAAGCAACACTTTGATCTTGAACCCCTGCCAGATTCCAAGAGCTGAAAGCCCCCCTGTGCAGTAAAGTAGACCTGTACTCAAAAAGCCTGGCTAATTTGCAAAGGAATGTCAAAATTACTGGCACATCTGACTACTGTGGTGCAGTACAGTCTATAGTTTTTCTAATGAATAGAGATCTGCTTTTCTCCATATATTTACTTGTCACTTGTCACTTGTTAGAAGATTAAGTATTGACTTCTCTAGGCAAGAATTTTCTGTCATTGCATTAAAACAAACACCAAACAAATTAAACAAAACCAAACAAAAACAGACCAGCTATTGTGAAATTTTTTCTTTTCATAAGAGATAATTTTCTGGTAGGCAATGTAATTAGATCTGAAGAAAGCAGTCTATCTTTTCTTTTGTGTTTTACAAAAACAACAAAGAATTCAAAGAATTTTTGCTACGTAAGTATATGCAGGTTATATGTGAGTGCTCTGAATACATTTCTACATCTTTAGTCTTCATCAGTTCTGCCTAGTGAAGAACATCATGAAGTGAGATACATTAAATGAAACTCTATCTCATTTCCATTGCCTTTGTATATCTGTTTCCTAGACACTGGAAAAAAAAAAGAAAACAAACTTAAGACCCAAACAAACAAAAAACCCCCCACAAAAAAAGCAAGCAAGCAAACAAAAACCCTAACCAAATCACCTGTGAGGAGACTGTTTCCTCGGTGTATCCTCTCAAAATTCCAGAAACTAGAGGTATTTAAGATAGGGTAGAAATTTCATACTAAATGCTTTGTTTTGTGCATCACCAGTCTTCACTGAAGAAAAGCAATGACATTTGCTTTCACAATGTAACTTGAGAAACAGATGTCCAGAACTGCACGGTGGTTACCTAGGCTAGGTTATCTAGGCCAAGGAGAGAGCGAGGTACCTTCTGAGGAGTGCAAATCATCAGCTGGATGCCCAGCCTGGACCACGGGGTACATGAAAGAAAGAAAATACCTACAAAATTTACATGCCTTTCAGGATTTAGACTGTATCTGTTCAGCTGCTACTGAAGCTGTAGGGTGTCGCTGTATAGATGCTAGCCTAAGCTCTGATAGCAACAGGAAAAGCATAGGAACAACAGCTTTCTAGCAACATTGGAAACAGGAGCATAAACTTCATTTTGTCATGAGGACAAGGGTGCTCAGAGCTCATTCTCTCTTAACATGCATTCGTTAAGACAATTAAGTATACACAGGGCTTTTTTTCTTGTGTATGTAAACAGACAAGATTGGTAAAGGGCCAGAGAAAGGAAATAATATTAGCTATAATGTCACAACTGAGGCACAGAAAAATTACCAACAGGATTTTCAGAGGGATTAAAGCAGCATGACTTTATTGACTGTGCTACATTAACATCAAACCCAGTTTGACTCTCAGTGATTTCTTCAAAGTAAGACTGGAAGCAGAACAGGAACCAAACCCAGGTCAATACTCAACCCACAAAACCATAATTACTTTCCCTATTTCTTTTCTATATTTAAGGAGGAAAAAAAAGAAAAGTACATTTGCCTGTAGGGTGACCTGTCATGCTGCAAAGTCTGTACTTATACAACTGCAGTCCCTCTCATTTTAACTAACTCTAATTTTGAATGCTGTCTTTGGCATTCTGCCTCGGACTTCTCACAAGGCTTTTTTTTTTTGCCTTTTTTTTTTTGGGGTGGGATTTTTTTTTCTTTATTTTATTCCTCTTTTGAGAAGGGAGATAGTAAATGTGAATAATTATTTCTCCATGAAGAACAGACCTTTTGTAGTCAAGTTTGGCATCACTGGTGTTTCTTGCTTTTTTTAAGTTTAGACTAAACCCATGATATTTATACTGTGAAAGTCCCTAAGAGGTTCCAAATGAATCATTCAGCTGAGCTTCCAGCAAGAGGTTATATTTTTTTAATGTTCTGTTTATGGGAGCTGTTTTCTGTGTAGTTTGGTTTGCATTCTTGGAGAATTATGTTACGAACACTAAAACTGGTCATTTTTTTAATGGTTCATACAAAAGATGTAGACCAAACAAAAACAATTAAAAAAAGATAAATTTCTTTCAGGATACAGTTTCAGAAATATAATATCCATTTAAGAGGAATGTGCATAGTGTACAAGTTCTGGTATGCAGTATATACTCTGTCTACATATTTAGAAAGGAAGAAAACAGAGAAAAATCATTCAAGGAATGAAGAATGGGCTCAGACCAGATTGTATGTACAGCAGTAAGTGGATCAATAATGCTGTGTTTTATGGCTAGCAATGTCTGTGAAGTTTAAAGTGCAGCTTTCTTCTGTTAACTGCAATTACATGTATAAAAGAACATTTTCCTTAGCATGTAAGTTTTATATCTATAAATTCAGGGTTATATTTACCTGCCTAATGTAATGACAACAATAGAAATAACAATAAAAATATCTATAATAATATCTTAGTATACATTTGCAACTGAATGCTACAAGTCAGCATAATTGTGTTAGAAAATGCATCAGTATCAGGAAAGTGATAGTATATTAGCAAACAAAGTTGTTACTGACAGTGGCTTGGATGGGTAAAAAAGTATTTTTGCACTGTCTCAGTTTTCCCAAGATGAGTCTGCTTGATTGTTGGGACATTTGCCCCCATGATAAATGTTGGTATAGCTGGTTTTCCTCAGCTATATGTTGGTATGGCTTTCTTTAACTACCACATAGTTTTATTTTCATTTATTTTTATTTTATCTTACATATGCGTGGGTAGAGTCCTTCACAAATCTTCGTTCGCGAAGCCTAGACATGATGACATATATTCAGTATGGAAGATATTGTAGAGAAGTTGCCTGAGATCCAGGCAGCCTAAGTGACACACCAACTGTGAGCTGAACCTAGCCAAGTTCTGAATATTAGTATACCTCATGCTTTTGTTATTCAGATTTTCCTTTCATATGTCAAATTATAGATAAAATTGGCATATAAAATCCAGGAAGAAAGACTATTATGTTGTTCATTCTATTAGCATTAATGAATTAATTTTTAATTTATGTAGGCTGAAGTTTTCTGAAGTAACTCTTAAGGAAAAAAATGGGAAGTACCCTGAGAAAAGAAATTTTTCCCCCATAATTTCTTCCATAATTAAATGCAACTGTGATAAAAAATTGTTATGGAGAATTTTTACAGTGGGATTCCACAGAAGCTGTCTATGATATAGCACTAAATATTTTTATAATATTTAGTAAGAAGAAGTTAGATGTTTGCTAATGAAGTTTGTAGGTGGCAAAAAGAAAGAAAACTGCTAGAATGGTAAATGTCAGTATAGTTCACCTGTACCCTTTGATAAGTCAAGCAGAAATAATACACATTATGAAATATAAGGACAAACAGCTCAGGCTACACTTTAAGGCTGAGAATTATTTCAGTCATTGTTATCTTAGAAAGGACCACGATAAGAAAAAAATTACTCCCATTAAGCTAGTTCTGTTGTTCTGTGACTGAAAAGACCTAAAATGATTCAGGGATTTATAAAGCAGGGAAATATGAAGTAGATGTAAGAGGATCATATCATCTCTGGTGCAACTATTACTGCAACACCGAGTCCAGACCCAGTAGGCACATCTGAAGAATGTATTATTGCATTGGAGGGAGCATGTGCTGGAGATGAGACAAATACAGAAGAAACAAGTTAGTAAGAACTGGAAAATGTGTATTATTGCTAAAGGTTTAATGAGGTCACATGTGCAGCAGAGAGATTTTCAGTCTGGTGTTCAAGCACTGTATGAAAATGAAAGGTCCACAAGAGATAGCCTTGAAATCAAGCAAGTTGTTTAAAAGCAGCGGCAACTATCTGTTGAGACGAAGTTCACTAACACTTGCGATATAAAACATATGTAACTCGAGATTTTACATTTTTCATAGCACAGCTAGTGGACTGAAAGAAGATATCAGTTCATGAGGCCCTCAAGGCTCCAGTGAAGAGGTCAGATGGATTATCACATCAGGCCATCAGTCCAGTGCAGCCAGCTGAAGTGCATGTATGTGCTCAAAGCAATAGTCTGTGCAAAAACTGGACAAAGACTGCTCTGTGAAGTTTCTTCTCTCGTCCCATGGAAAAAGGGATCACTGCATCCTTGACAAAGGATTGAGTCTCAAGTACATGAAGCAGGATCTCCACTAGATTTAATCACCTTGTCTAATTGTCAGTGTAGAGGAACAAGGATCTCAGCAGAGCAATTTATCCCATTCTGGTAAGTGTCAAAGCTAGACAAGAATGCTTCACTCAGGTATTGTCTTACCACAGAAAAGGTTGAATGAGTTGTGTAAATAATGAGTAAGAGTTATATAAGTCCAGCTGCTGACATATACAATGAAGAGAGAAACAGGGACTTTTTAGACTCATCTGACCTGTTTTATATACCTTCTCTAAAACAAAGTGAATCATGGGAAAGAATTATATAAATGGAGACTTGAAAACTGTATATAACTGCATTTTATCAGATGACGTTCACATTTGATGTCTTAAATTTAAAATACTAAACGTAAAGAATACAAATCCTACTATACATGAAATTACTTTTACTCTTAGGTCTTCAGGGTATGGGTGGTGGTAAAGAGAAAACAGCTAACAAAACTCACAGAAGAAGGGGAGGGAAACCACGGAAGAGTGGCTTTACCTCTGTGAAAGAAGAAGAGAAAATGACAAGACTCAGAATGACACAGAAGGTAGAAAAGAAAATAAATAAAATTCTTCCTGTGAACCCCCACTCCAAAGCAGATCAAGATTAACATGTGCCTTTGACAATCTGTGCATGCAATGACAATTGTCAGGATGCATTGACAAGAATTAAGAGTTGTGAATTGGCACTGAGCCCCAAATTACACGAAGAAGGAAAAGCAATTAAACATTTTAAAGAAATTTTGCTAAAAATAAAAGATAAAATTGTCAAAACTGAGAGGAAAAGGAAAATGGAAAATTGCTGTATTTCTTTTGAAACTAATTGTAGGATTCATTCCATGTTTTGTCATACACTTAATTTGAGATTTGTTAGGAATCTCATGGTCTGGTCTTACACACAAACTTAGTTTTGAAACTCATTGAATAAATTATGAGAAAAAATATCAGCATTATAAAAAAAATCCACCCTGAAAATTTACTTAGTATTGAAAAACAGTATGGCTGACTGCAGTTCTGAGCCCACAAGTTCCTTAATTTATCAGTATAAAACGCAGTATTAGAGCCCTGTGCTCTTAACAATCACTACCACGGAAGTCATGACTTCCATGCACACTGCTGATTTCAACATGGAGTGATTGGGCTGGGTCTGAGAGTAAGGTAAGTTACGTGAGTAAATGTTGCTCGGTTAAGATCATTCAGCTCTGACCTTATCCCAAGCACAGCGACCAAAAATTAAATGCTGTGGCTGCTATGTTTGTGGAAGGAGGGGGGATGGAGGGGGAGACTAAAGCTGTGTATTTATCTATATCTATATCTTTATATATATTACATATTTTAAATAGAAATACAGTTTATGCAAAGAACATATTTTGAAAGGGTAAGGAACCCAAATCATAAGGAAAGCAAAAACTAAGACTTGTATTTCAGCTTTGCCACTGAATTGGTTCCCTTGAAACACTGTTCTGTAGGTTAATAATCCTCACAATTAGAAAGTATTTTCCTGATAATTCATCTGATTATACCCATCCATAATCTCTTCCCAAAAACCTCTCCTCAGTTTACCTCTTTGGCATACTCTAAACAGGTCTTTTCTTTCAGCTTGGTCTTTTAGCTAAACAAGCTCAGTAGCTGGCTATATGATATCCCATATAACTGGAATCCAAATCTGCAAATTTCTAAGCAGCCCCAAATTTCATTAATTTATAAAAGGCATTGAAGGTTCTTACCCTTTCACAACTTAATGCCCAGCATTAATAAAAATATATGCATTTAAAATAAACAAAAATTCAGCCTTACTATGCATGTAAAATATCTAAATACATAACTTGGTTTTTTTCCAGCACTCTCTTATTCCAAGAAAGTAGAGAATTATGCTATTGGTAATAATTATTATAGAATATTTCCTTTCAGGAAAGTCCATATCTACGATGTATATATTCTGGAAAGAATATAGTTTACTCTGATAATTTTCTGGAAGATAGGACCTTTAATTTTAAATGTTCAAAAATAAATCTCACTAATATGTATGTGCCCAATTCTGTGAGGGGGTGAATGACACAAGTCCTGGGATAGATTCTTACGTATGCCAGCTTCTACAAATTAAATACTCTTACTTCAGCAATACACTAAAACTGCAGTATCTTGAAAAAAAAGTGACTCTAATTTTCTCAAGTGTTGTTCAGCCATCACTAAATGCCTGTTTCTCCTGTTTCTATTATGCTGCCTGTGCTAGGGAATAAAGCTGTTCCCAGTGAAGGACTTAGGGTACATTGCTTTCAACTGTTTTTAGACATCTAAAGAGAAAAGACTGCAGACTCTATCATTCTGGGGTGTGGGGGCACAGTCGCTTACTGCCTCAAAAGGATAAGCCATAAGTTTTGAAAGGAAAACCCAACAGCTAAAAATAAAGGCACATGTGCATATACGCACATTAAAATTATTAGATTTCTTCTCTTTAGACTTTTGCCAAGCTACATAAGAGGACTGCTTCTCATGTCAGCCAGAATACCTTCTGGAGTTTCCTGCTTGAGAGCTGTGAAGTCAGTGTTCAGCATAAAATTAGGGTTCATATGATTAAGGACATAGAAAATGCTTCCAAGGTTGTCACTATTGCCAGACAAAAGGTGAGAAGCCTCCAAGGTTTTCAGGAGTCTGTTGATGGGAAAGTTGGAAGACCTTTCACATGACTTGGATCTCTATCAGATGGATCCCTAACCACTCAGGAACTTGGAAACACTTGGTGTAAATACAACTCAATGGTGTTCTATATATCCAGGACTGACACAAAAAGTGGGAGAAAGCTCAGGTGACAGAGCCTGCCAATGGGACAAAACTATTGAGGACAGTCAAAGCTGACTGAGTAGAAATGTAGCAGGATCACATGGGTGGCTGAGTAACAAAACAGCAAGTGAAATTCAATCCGAGTAAGCAGAAAGAAACATAGAAGGAGAAAAATAAACCTAACTAAATATATCCTTTGAGCTACATATTATCACCCAGGAAAGAGAGACTGGAGTCATTACAGGTAGATTTTAAAAAATATTTAAATATTAAGCAGTTATAAAAATGCAATTTTAATGTTAGAAAATCCTAGAAAAATAGAAAAAAGCAAAATAAAAACATTATGCCATGTTATAAATCAACATCATAATCCCATCTGGACTTTTTTTTTCTGAATCTGGTCACCTACCTCATAAACACCACAGCAGCCAGAAAATTAAAATAAATTCAATCCTGTCCCTCTCCCTCTCCCTCTCCCTCTCCCTCTCCTCTCCTCTCCCCTCCCCTCTAATTGCAAGACTGCCTTTCCAATGTGTTCTTCTTCCAGATGAGCAGATCCTGGACAGCAGCCCCCTCCCCCATCCCAGGGAGCTGAAGGCCTTCTTTATCTTTCTTTATTAACAAGGCTACCTCAGCTGTCCACAGGTTCAGTCACTCAGTGGCAAGATAACAAAGATTGATTTGGGCAGTGAGAAATAAAGAAAAACATTAAAACTCTTTTCTTCATCCCTCTCCCAGACTCAGCATCAGTCCTTCACTAAGACTTCTCTACCCACCCAGAGTATCACATGGCTCAAGGTAGAGGTGGGTCAGTATGTGGTAGTTTTACTCTTCTGCTCCTTCCCACTCACATTCCTTCCCTGCTCCACTGTGGGCTCTCCATACACTGGGGTGAATGAGGTACATCCTCCTATCAACCTTGAGCTGAGAGAAAGGCATACCTAGACTGACTGGTAAAGGAACTCATAGGAGGTCACTAGAAGGTCCCATCTACCAGCTGCTGTTGAAGACATGTTAGACTAAACATACTTTAAATCTCAATAAATAACCATACCAATATGAATATAGTTTAGATATAGAACTTTCATTTTCTAAGACTATGTTTTGTTAGAAAATAAATTATATATGTTTGAAAGAAAGACATCACTAAATCACCATACATATATAAAGCAAATATATTATATATAAATAAAATAGAATGCTTTTATGTTTTTCTCACATAGAGCTCTTGCCCTAAAAAAGATTATCCTACAAAGTTTTCATCAGTGTCTTTATTAACCTTTCTTCACAAAATAAGAAGCTGTTCTATCGTCAAAGCAGGGAGAAAAGGTAACATGTCCTTTTGAGGCAAGTCTTCTAATCTGACTGCTGGATAATTTAAGCCACCTGTTATTTGATCCCTGACCTTGCCATGAGAAATTGCTTAGTAGTAGGTTGCAGACTTCCATTGGCAAACATGCTGAAAAAGTGTACTTAGAGAGTGGTTGTTGATTAATTATGCATACTTCATGTCAGTGAGATCTCTGAGCATGTCAGAGAGCTGAAGACAGAAGGAGGTGTATTGTTTCTAATTTTCTCTACTACATAACATTCTCACTTTGCACAAACAGAAGGGTCAATGCACCTTGCTGATTTTAACAAAACTTGCACATGATATTTTTCTAGCTGAAAAAACTAAGGGCCTGTGTGAAATTATTGTTTAGAAGTAGGTAACAGGAATGTTAATTGAACATTCCCTGTGAACTGTTACCTGTGCAAGAGAAAGCTGAACTGTATAAGGAGCTTTAGGGTGGATATTAGAAAAAAGGTTCTTCACCAGAGGGTGGTTGGGCACTGGAACAGTCTCCCCAGGGAAGTGGTCATAGCACCAAGCCTGACAGAGTTCAAGGAACATTTGGGTAATAGTCTCATGCACATGGTGTAACAAATAACTGTCTAAGAGGAGAGATCTTCAGCCAGAGGTGTTTGAACAGAACTGTGCCCCAGGTACCCTCAAAATCTGAGCTAGTAGGATTTTGTGTGACACCATCATTCCCTCCTAAAGCTGGTCTGTACTGCTAGGAACGTAAAAGTCATGGGGCCAGAAAGGCAGCAGGTAGGAAATTACTTGACTCTGGAACATTGTTTTTTGGTGAAACAAACTTTAAGGGAAATCCTGTTTTATCTAGTTACTCTTAATTAAAATGTTTATGTTTTATTTTACCTTAAGCTGCTACTGGATATAAAACATGAAACCACCTATATATGTATGAAAATGCAATCAAAAAGGCTACCCCAAACCACCATCCAACTGCTGCACATCAAAGCAGTAACTGGAACCACAGAAATAGTTTGCAATAGACAGAAGCCCTGTCTGGTAACCTAGAATTAATTGAATTTACAGACTACTACTCTATTCAGCAGCATGTCAGATCCTAGTTCCTAAGTTCTTTTCACTTCAATTTTGCACCCCCTTAACCCAGTTTCCCCCTTCCCCCTTGTTTAAAAGAGTCAAACACATATTGCATACTGTGCTCGTATGCTGCCCACTAGGACATCATCAACTCTTCTGGAAACATGCAAACTTTAATGTCTTAACAATTGTTAATTTCTTCAGAAAGTGCATAGTTAGATTTTTTTTATTTATATTTTTTACTATGAAATATAATCTGCAGCTGTGTTGCTTAAACTGGAGTGATTAGAGCTCACCATATTTCTGCACAGTATCTACCTGTCTTAAGTAACCTAAACAACAGTGAGTTACCACCAAATTTTGCTATTTTCCTGGTTTTACTCGAAATGGGAGGGAGAGCAAGGGAAATGATCTTAGAAAACAGATCCAACACTGTTGTTGGAGACGTGAAGTTGTGTGTAAGCACTGAGGCAACTATGCCCAGTAGCCTTTGGCTAAACACAGATGAGCAACATCAACATTTCTGTTCCATATGAAACCTTCTAATATTGAGTTTTAAAGTATTTTTCTAAAGAAACCATTAGAAGATGACAAATAAGCAAGCAAGCAAACAAATAAATGGAAGTGGTTCTCAAATAAGGAGAAAAAAAAAGAACCTACCGCTGTTGCATTTCTTTAGCATCCCACGTAAAGGCACAAATAAGTTTTTAAGGTTGATCTTGAATACAGGACACTAAATGTTAAAGGTCTGCAAGTGATAAACAGACCTTTAATGTTTTAGCTTCCATCATTATGACAGTCAGGATGGGTTGACAAAAGAAGGTCTGGTTGGAGTAAAATGAACATTTCTTGAGGCGATGAAAAACCATGAAACCCAAACTGAAAGAGAAGGGGTGGGTGAAGGGACCAGTGGTGAAATGCTGTAATGAAATGGGCATGGAGACTGTGGGAGGAGGGATTAATCTGTCTAGGTAAGGCAGAAAGTAACAAAATGAGAAAAAATCACAAGGTTAGGAAGATAGCTGGGAGGGATGGGGCAGAAAATTCTGTCCTCTGCATACACTCCTGAAACAGGGGTTAAGGTCCCAGAATCTTGGCAAATCTTGGGCAGAAACCACTGACCACCAGTAACCATCCTCTAGCTGGTTTGTCTGGTCTTACCAATCCTCTATAGCAGTGACTCAATGAGAAGATTCTCTGCCCTTAAACTGTTGATTATTGGTCTTCTGCAGCCAGAGCTGGCAAAATGGGACACCACTCTCACTCCATTTCTCATAGTCTGAATTGGATCTGGCTGAGCTGGAGTTCATTTCCCCACAGTGGCCCTCACAGTGCCGTGCTTTTCATTGATAGCCAGAAGGGTGTTGATAACACACCGGTGTTTTGGCTACTGCTGAGCACAGCATCAGTGCTGTAACTTTCCTTCCTCAGTTGAGGGCAAGATCCTGGGAGGGGACCCAAGTTTGCCAGCTGACCCAAACTGACCAAAGGGATATTCCGTACCATATGATGCCAGCTCAGATATAAAAGCTGAGGCAAGGAGCAGGAAGGCAGGCATTCATTGTCTCCAATGCCTGCCTGCTGAGGAACTGTTACATGTGCTGAAGCCCTGCTTCTCAGGAGTGGCTGACCATCACTGCTCATGGGAAGTAGAAATTAAACCGTGTTATCTTTCACTTTGCTTCACTTTTGCTCACACAAGCTTCTGCTTTACTTTTTGCTTTGAATAAACTGCCTTATTCCAACTCACAAGTTGTTTTTCCACCTTACTCTCTCCCCTGTCTGGCTGGGAGGGGAAGTGATAGAGCAGCTAGGTGGGCATCTGGTGTCCAGCCAGGATCAACCCACCACATTGTCTTAATATCAAACCCACTTTCCTAGTTAAAACATTATAATTAAATGGTGACCAGAAAAGAAAGCAAAGCAAACCCTGTCCAATCAACTTGTCTGTCAGAGGGTAACCCTCAGCAAGAGTGGGACATGCTGCCAGAGGAGCAAATCAGATGTTTCCAGCAGTCTAGGGAGACATATCTCAGGTTGATTGCTTGTGAAGTTCAAAATACAGGTCTTCTGTTTCCCACTAGCATGATTTCTGCATAGATGTGGCCAACGAATTAGATAATAAGTCTTTTAATGCAAAAATAAAATTGTATTTCACGTCTAGAAAATTTTACTCTCTTCCTCTGCCCATCCCCTTTCTTTTGGCTGTGTGCATTCCTCATTGCTTGTAGAATTCAGTAAGCAAATTTACTTTACAGACTTTAGAGAAATCTGGTTTTTTCTTAAGTGTTTTATAGCATTTAGAAATGTTTTGGCATTTACGCTTAGATACAATCTATCTCTTTTCTCCCAATGATTAGTAAAGTATGCTTAACTAACAATAAAATAAACTCTTCTTATAACTACAGTGCAGATTTTCTCCTTTAACTCCATTAAATCTCAATTTAGTGTTGTTTCTTTAAACTGACCCTCCCCAAAACAACTGCAGTATTATTGATTCAGGTTCTGATTTTCTGATCTCATCAAGTATCACATTTTGCTTTCATGCAACCACAGAACTGCAGAATGGAAAAATACCTCGTTAAGTGCTTCCCTCCATGCCTGCAGTTAAAGTCTGTCTGCTCCTTTTGATTGATATCTCCATCATAGAGCAAATCCTCTAAAAATCATATAGAATGTGTGCAGCTACTTTCTAATGTGCTGAGTTTTCTGAAAAATATTCTTGAGACACATGAAAATATATGTCCTTTGTGCCCTTTGGAACAAAAAGAAAAGTTTTAGGAAGTGGTGAAACAGATTTTAAAGTTTTCCTGTTAAAAATGAATTTGTGTGAAGAAATTTTAATAATGCATTTAATGAAGGGTTATTCCAACTTTAGTTTTTGAGGAGATGCTGAAATTGTGGGTTGCTGCTAGAGCTGGAGGCATGTTTTTGCATGTGGCTATTGCAAACAAAAATATGGTAACCAGCTGTGAACAGTGCAACTCAGTGGGCAAAACCTTCTCCAGAGAGTTTGTTACCCTATTCCTTGCTTTACAACCATAGAGCACTCTGAAACAAAGCCTAATTTGTCCCAGCTTTACTCTACCTAATCTTACCCAAAGCAAACATGAAAGTGCAAATAGAAAAATGCATCTCTACATTAACATTCAACTGCATAACGTACTTATTGTTAAATTAGCTGGTTATTTTTATTTGTTGATGTCATTAGAGGCCCACATTTTTTACTGTGGAACCGGACAGACAGCATTAGCCCAGAGTTGCATGAATTGGTCGTAATGAAATCCAAACCAGTGCAAAACTCTCCTGAACTTCTTGTGAACTTGAAGTGCAGCCTGTGCAGAAGACGTTTTCAGCGAACAACCTCCTCTCCCCAAATTTTTGGTAGCACGACCAGAAGTAAACAGGCAGTATTGTTAAGCAGAAGTAAGGGGAAAGCTTTTATCTGTCTGAACTTTCATATTAGCCACATCCCCATGAACTCTCTAAAGACCTAGATCATATTAACTGTGGGAACACGCAGAGCAGTCTTGGCTGCAGGCCAGTTAGGAGTTTCAGAAACAGCTACCAGTTAGTTGAAACAGGTGCATGTAATAAAGAAGCCTGAAATAAAGAACCAGAACAACTGGGCTGTGTCAAGCTGAAGTTCCTATTACATAGGATTGTGCAAAATTTTCACAACAAGTTTCAGAACCCTCCAAATCTGTGCTTTGCTTTTTTAATTCTGAAAATTGATTCATTGAAAAGGAACAAAATTAATGTATTTTCCACTTGTAAATGGACCTAACATGAGGCAAAACCTTTACATTTTTTCAAAACCTGTGCTGTTTGAATTGTTATTGCTGTTTAAATTTGACCAGTCTAGAAACAAATACAGAAGAAAAATGTCTGTTTCAAAAAGTCACGGAAAACTGTAGGCATCCAACCGCTTAGCCGAGAACAGAAACAAAAATCGTGTGCAGTCTTCTGTACAGGTCTATCTCATGTGTTTGTGGAAAGTTTTTTTTTTATATGTAGGTGAAGGAGAAAAGGAGTCAAAGGGCCACGGTGAATACAGGAACATCTTCCTCACTCAGACCAGACATTACCTCTGGACCACGTTCAGTAGGCCCTTCTCAGGCAGAAGATCTGTGGGAGTTTGTGCTCTACTTCCCACTCCAAGGATCTGAAAAAAAAAAAGCAACAGGTTCATCAGTGAGTCAGACTACGTTGTCTGGACATCGTAGCACGTATTTTCCTCAGTATAACTTTCTAGATCCTGACTTTGGCACGAAAATGTTTGAAACCCCATGGCATCCCTTTCCCCTGATTTGATATGACGATAGTACTAGCAGTGTGTGAATCCATGCACACACAGATCAAGTCAAAAGTGATATCCAAGATGCAAAGAAGGCCAGATTTTTATCAGCCCTTCCACATAAATGTTAGATGTAAGAAATACCAACAGTTTCCATCATTAAGATGTGTACCTGGAAAACAGTAAAAAAAATGTTCTTCAGACAACGTACTACTTAAGAGCTTAAAGTCAGTCATATAAGGAAGGGTGCTGTGGTGAGTTAAAGTTGTTCATTAGCATACAAATTATCAGCTATCAGAAACAGTACGTCAATTGTATTTTGATATCCTGGTGCTTTTTCTGCTTTAGAGAATCAATACTCATATCCTTGAAGGTTTAAAAAAAAAAAGTTATTTGAAACTGGTAATAAGTACTTCCTAGAAATATGAACTAGTTCCCTGGAACTGCAGTATGAATAGCAATAAAAATTGTGTCTGGCAAAATCACTGGAGTGCTATCGGACTTTTCCTCGGTATAGAATATGAAACTTAAAGGAGTTTATGGATTAACTGTATCATATATTTCTATGAGATTTAAGGTAGTGTATTTTCTGCCAAAGTTTTCAACATATGGAATTCATGTTATAACGTTAATGATCTTGGTGACATAAAACCAAGGGTTATAGAAAACAAAAGCAAAATTCCTACAGAACCTTCCAGTTATGAACGTACATCCAGTTGTGCAAATCGAAGTTGTAAACTTCATAGCTTATTGCTCACACAACATAGTTCCTCACTAAAAAGCTGTCACTGGGAGAATTCTATATCCATGTATTTTATAGCTGCATTTAAAAAAAAAATCCTAGTTAATTCACCAATATAAAAAAAATCTACCATGTAGACAACAGAGGTTTTGATAATTTTCATGCCATCACTTTTAGTAAAAGTAGGTGCACCCAGTGGTTTTCATGTGTCCAACACATGCATCTAGTTTTGTTGCTTTTTGTCATGTTTTTTCTCTCCTGGGACAACGAAACAGTGGCAACAACAAAAGACACCAATAAACATCTAAAGATATCTAAGTATTTTTAAAAATCTTTGAAATGTACTCTGTGTCGGTACCCTGCACAGTGGAGAAACAGCATAACACCAAATGCTTTTACTGATATTCCTGTATAAGCAAAATACTTTGACACCACAGACAATATTTTTTGTGTACTAATGTCATTAGGAGCTGGGCTGTTAGAAAACTCTGACTTCTTGGACTGCTTAAACCAAATGGGTGAATAAAATGCAGTCCACTTGCACTTCACTTTGGGGTTTTAGAAACAGGACAAAAGTTGAAGCTCAATAAAAGAGGAATCCAGCAAGCCAAGGTGAGAGACTCAGTTTTTGTGGAAATAAGAGAGGCCCTAGAAAAGGCCTTCCAGAAGCTATCAGACAAGATTTTAAGAGCATCTTTATAGATGGTGATAAATATAACAGGACGTATATAATGTCCTATAACAGGATGTTTCTGGAACAATATAATACTGGCTTCAGCAACAAAATCCATAAGTCAGTGAAAGAAATGGACAGCTGTAATATTGAAACACTTATGTGAAATAAAAGGTGACAGAAGGAACTGTCAGAAAGCAATTAAAAAATACTAAAACCAGTCATTAGGCATAGAGAGGCAAAACGTTTAGGAGGGATGGGAAGCATCATTATTATAACTAGCTCAATTAGCTTCTTAGGAACATCAACTTTATGATTGTAATATAGAACTTCTGATAAAGTAACAACCCCTCTCTACACAGACTCTCTATGTGCTCTTAGGAAGGCAACTAACATGTACCCACTAGATGCCACTCTGTAATGTGGGAGAAGTTCTTCCTAGACTCTAAAAATGTTCTTTGGCTGAAATCCAACACAGAGTGGGAAGCCTAGCCATAGAAAACACAAAAAAACAACCCCCCTGAAAAAGACGGGTAGAGGCAAAGAAAATAGATATAAAGGGAGTGTGCATGAAGCAATTTAAAGTCTTTCCAGCTTAATTACAGTGTGCCCTTGCAGCTTATGGACAACCCAATTATACCATAGTGATGGAAGTTCTGTCAACCCATTCCACACTTCCCTTCTCCACACATGAATCTCCCAGTCAGAAGGTGCTATACCTTCTTGTGGATCTATGGCTCCAGGGACACCTCTGCCTGAAAAAAATCCCAAGAAAGAAGTAGGGTATATTTGCCAAAACTGACCCACAGTTGACGTTTTCCCATATTCAAGGAGGAAAAAAGTCTACATTCATGTATCAAGATGATGAACCAGGGAACCAGCAAAAGATTGAGTTGAAGTTGTAGCTGAACACATGCAAGTGGTAGTACAGGCTTTTTGATTGCCAACATGCTGCAAGTCAGACCATCCATAATAAGAATTTCAGGTTCCTTGCTCTTACTCTCTCTCATGATGTGTATGCCTACAGGAATGCCATAAGCATGGTTTCAGCTAGGTGAGAATATCCTCTGTGAAACTTTGGGGACTCTGGATTGCTCAGCTCTCTTAACTGCTGCATCACCATGCAGCCCCATGAGGCCAGGGTGAAGAGCACTGTTATTAAATATACCAAGCAAAGTGTCCTTCTGCAGCATGGAAAATTACAGAATGAGCAATGTTTCTTTCCCATTTTCCACTCCATTGTCATATTTTTCTTGTTATTTACAAAAAGGAGAGTAAGATTTAACTTGAACATGAGAGCAACACTGGTGTGGAAAAAAAATTCGTAGTAAACAAAAAGTTAAAAACAGCCTCAGACCACAGTAACAGCCAAATCTCTTAGGCTTGGAGGAAACAAAAATATCTGAGTTCTTGGTGTAAATGTTCATTATGAAGAATAGAGAGTACCCCAAGGGTGGGTACTCAGAGTTGGTGTGCTGTGGTCGAACCCCAGTGCTTCACAATGATGCTGTTTTTACATCACACAACAGTATTCCTGTGCCTCAAAACTGCATCTGAGCATGCACGTGTGGGTGGGCAGACTACCTGCAGCAGGAACTGGCCTCTCACACTGATAAAATTTTCAAATTCCTTACCAGTGCCTTGGACAGTATCAGTGAATACTTGAGTGTGATAATGACAGGTTGATCTGTAAACTTGATAAAAACAAATATTTGATTTATTTAAAAACTTGTTTTATACATGCTTGGGTACTGAAAAAAAGAATGCTAATCTGACTCACCTCAAAAGCCTTTTGGAGAGACAGTAGAGAATTAATTTCAACCTTCAGCTGTCTGACACAGCATTATGTGAGTAATTCTTATTTGACAGGGTTACCTAAAAAGTCTACAGCAAGCATCAAAGTTGTAAACATCAGAGTTGATAAGTTTATGCTACCGATAAAAAATAAACCTTCAATGCCACAGATTTTCTACAGATGCCTAGCTAATCCCCGTTATTCAAAGTAGCAAATAAAATTTTAATTGATACATGCTTGCAAAAATTTAAATAAAATAATTATCTCATCTAACTCAAACAGTCATAACTGAAAACCAATTACTTAAATTAAAGATGACTTTTCATAATCCAGAAAAGCCAAAATGTATCATCAGCAAAACCAGACACAATGACAAGACTGGCATAGTGAGCTTCAGAATGGGAATGCAGTTATGATAAAGAGAAGTAATATGATAAAGATATGCAAATAAACTTCAGAGGCAAATTATACCAACCACTTCACTTCTTTTTTTTTTTGGTTTTTTTTTTTTTGGATACCACAGGGGAAGGGGTCATTGTATTAAAAAAAAGATATTGTGGAAAACAGAAGCTCTGCATTATTCATAAGAGGACAGGGCAAAAAATTACCTTATACCATGCAGTTTAAACTATTCTACTGAAAAGCATAAGACATATCTGTTATACTGAGGGATTCCAAATATCTTGTCTCTACAGGCAAGTTATTCTATAGCTATCTGCAGTGGAGTCTCTTGCACATTCATTTGGGGATGATAAAAATACAGTTTAATACAGGAAACTGGACTAAACTGATTACTTTAATTGATCCTGACAATTTCTAAGGAGTCAAATGCTACACTTATTTACATATAAGTAAGTGTCTTAAACCTGATGAAGCATTAGATTGCAAAGGATACAAAATGGCTTAGTATGCCAGAGGAGTTAATTCTGATGTGTTCATATTAAAAGTAAATCGAGTATACTCTTAAAAGACAGCATTTCAGCATTTGCTGAACTAATTACATTAACAGATTTTTCTTTAGAGCCTTTCTTAAGATCAGAATCTTCAAATCTTTTTTTCTAACCACAATCTTTTTTTTTTTTTAATGAACACATGACAAGTGAGTTGATTTCCACCTTTTTTTTAAGGAAGTTATGATAATTCTCTTCTGAGACATTTGAAATTAAAGTTTATAAACTTCAGATAATCTGTGTACCATCTGAGTTACAGCTGCAGTGAGTCACACGTTAGGAGAATCATGTCTTTGTTTTACTTAGAAGTAAGGATTTTCATAGTTGAAGAAGGTTAACTGGCAAAATTTCTTTTAAAAATGAGATCACAAGTCACATTGATCCCAACATCTACAAATGACGCACTTTAAGGAAAAGGTAAACTTGATATGATTGGATATTTTAAAAAGAGTGACAAAAATATCTACATTATAGATATTATATTCTATATAATAATATATTCATTTATACTTTAAAAAACCATTAAAGGACTGATTTTTGTTGGGTAGCATACATTGAAATGCTTTTATATCTTATGCTACAAATTCATCCTACCCAACTTTAACCACATAATTCAAGTACCTAAGTTAGGATCACACTTATCCTAGGTAACATACGTAGTTAGTAGAGAGAAATTATTTCTTCTTTTGCTTCTATGTGAAAGAGATGGCTAGCATCAGTTAAGAGTTTGTACCGTGTCATTTTATTTTTATTTTTTTTTAGTTAGTTAATTCAGGCTCATCTGAATGAAAAATAAGGAAAGGGAGTACCACATGGTGACCGGGTAAATCTAGACCTTTTTTTTCCAACAGTCTTTATAACAAGTTAGGTAGGAGTTGCCCTGTCACGGTTGAAACATGACCACAGTAACACCATGACACTGGTGAACATTTAGAAGTTTTATCTTGTCCAGAGGTGGCAGAGATTTGTGCCATCAAAAATGGAAGTGCACACAGAAATCCATGTATGCTGAGATGGGGGGAATGTAGGGCTCTAAAGCTCTCCAACATTTTCTGGAGTTCCTTCCAGAAGCACAGGGTTATTTTGCAAGTGAGTTCTTAAATGCAATTTTGGAAAATGTTTTACTGGAATAAAAAAAGCCTTTTTTTCTTCTTCCCCTCTTAGTTTTAACTTCAAAGAGAATAAAAACAATACAGGAAAACTGATAACCATAATTTGTTTTATGACTTTAGAGACAGACAGTATTTAAAAAAGAAACAAGGAGCGTATTTGAGATGTTTATAGGAAAAAATACAGACTAAAATGTAATTTGTCACACAAAGTATTCCTTGGTAGGTTAGATAAATAGCTTATGAAGAATATTGAACATGAATATGCCAAAAGCAATGAAAGTTACTATGAAAGCTATGATATTGTACAAGGTATAACCTACAGCCACACTACAGAAGACCTACAGTACTGTACATGTACAGAACTGTGCAAAGCTGCCAGGTTTTGCTTCACTGAATTTCTGTAGCAAACCCAGAAAACCTTGCCTGTAGGGCCAGGACTCTTAAACATGGAGACATAAGCATACAAATGCCTGAAAGGTGCAAACACTGTGGAGTGAAAAGAATTATTTAGGAATACAGACACATCTTTGAATACTGAAGAATAAAATAAGGACAGGGAAAATGGGCTTAGTGTAAAGTGCTTTACAGAAACATACTTTTCACTCTAGAAGAAACACCAAAAGAGTGGCAGCTATATTACTTGTAAAATTTTGGTGATGCACAATGACTGCACTGTTAGCTCAACTAGAATAAATTAAGGCTGCTTGCAAGACTCCTGCCAAGTATTGGTAATGGTTACAGACTAAATGGAATATTAGGTGACTTTGGTGAATTTCTGTACTAGTGATCATGTAGTCAGTCACACAGCAGATCTCAGCATGGGAAACTTAATGTTTCTTTACAGCGTACATTATAGCTTGACTTCTAATACTAGCAGAAAGAAGAATATTTCTGGCATAGATTTTGCAAGTGAATCTGTGAGAGTTCAGTACTTATCACAATTTGAAGTACAAATCTTGCTTTCTGACAAAGCTGACAGCCTCAAATACTGGAACCAAAGGTCACTAAGCACATTTTTTTTAGAAAAAGAAAAAGCAACATGAACTGTAACTGCAAAAATAAGAGAATAAAATTCTAAGTTTGCATTGCACACTAAGTAACAATAATAACTTCTTGCCCTAAGGAACAATCTAGTGCTTGGAGATGTTTAGTGCTTCTTTTTCATGAACATAACAGGAATTTAAAATGCTATAATGTACAAAATTAATAAAGAAACAGTTTTCATGAATGATGTGAAAATCACCTCATCTAGACATCCATTTGGAGTCTATGGGTCCTGTATTTTTATAGTATCAGGTCTACATAATGAAACAGAGACATATGAACATTTAATGATGTGGTATTGGGGTTGAAGAACTGTTATTTTTCTCAGTCAAAAAACCCACACCACCATCATTACTCTTTTATTTCTATCTTTTACATAGTTCTAGGGACACTGGAAATGTGTACATATGTTACTGAGCTCTGCTGCATGTATGTATATCCATGACCTCACCACAGAGTCACACCTGGGCACACAAACAGCCTTTGCATGGTCAAAGTCACTCTCAACCTTCTGAAATAATTTACAGTAAATAGAAATATCTCTGAGCACTGAGTCCATTCTGTTTAGTGTTAACCTGTGACATGTAAGGCAATGGTGTTCATCCTGTCCCCACTTGGCATGCATGAAGAGATAAGAAAACCACCCAAGATAGGAAGAATTGGTTTTTTTCTCCCTTAAGAAAGACTAGTTCTGTTCTGCCTATAAAATATGTTAAGCAAATTGGCTTTTGCACTGGATCAAGTCAGTAATCCATGGAAGAAACAGTGCTCAAAGACATCAATGAAATCATTGTGCTGCAGCCTGTGGATATTGTGCTGCCTTTCTTTCTGGTACCAACCTCCTGGGTTGAATTGGAACCTGTAAGAGCTCTCCCCATTATTCCCAGCTGGCATCTGACCTAAGGACTGTGAGGCCTGGTTCACAGGGAGGTGGACTCCTAAAAAAAAGATCCTAATTTTCTATGTTCACGAGTTGAGTGACCTGGGAATAAACAATGGGACCTTCCAGTACTGCCAAAAGATGTAACAGCTTGAGATATGGAGGGGGTAATAAAGATGACTGCTGCATTCTTCTATGAATCAAAGCATATCCAAACATGACCTCAGTATCCTGGAAAGGCTCTAGTAGGAACTAGATTTTTATTTCACTGACTCTAGATCTGATTATTTTCCCTACACCTATGTTAGATGCAAAATTTAAGGCCATATAAAAAAAAAATTGGAATCTGAAGAGGCTAAAGTGAAACCAAATTGCCTAAACGAAGGAAACATTGTCATTCAATAAGAGCACTTCAAATTTGCATACTTCTTCCTTTGGCATGCAGAGGTATGCCTTATTATGTACCCAGAACAGCACCATTCATGGCATGGCAAAGTAGCTCACCATCCATTTTGTCAGGATCGTAGGCTAGGATCCAGAAAAAAAAGACATCCTTCCTAAAAACCCTTGGAGAGCTTATCTAAGAAGCATTTTCAGAACAATTGTAACACACACACATGCTTCTAATTGACCCCAAGTCACAAGGGAAAGTTTATGCATGACTGTGGCTCACTGATTTTAGTAAGGTGTTTCATATACATATATGAAGTGAAGTGTGAAGGTACATCAGAGATCAGATTTAGAGCTATTAAATGCTTTTACAAACTTCCTAGTTACCAGCCTCTGACGTACTGCTCAAACACAGCTGAGTTAAGCAGATGCAGGAAATTCAATGCTTCCTGGACACACTGGATTCACACTTCTCCACGAATTGACAGTACCTGAATACCACATTTGGTGCCGTGTCAGATCCCCATGGTGATATGCACCCTTGCCACTGAAAAGTTCACATATGGTCCCTCCAATGTTCAGCACAAACCGATCTTCCCAGACATGTACAATTTAGTCCACAGGTGTAAAGCAGGTCTCATATGTTCTAGATATATTAGAGCTATTGCACATACTCAGTTTATTTATATGTGCAAAGTCATTGTTACTTGAGGATAATTGAAGCTGACAGCAACCTAAACCAGAGGAGAGGCTACAGCAGAAAGCACAAGCTGTGAAAGACTAGTTGGAGGTTTGAAGCCCTGACGACTCTCATGGTATGTAGGTGAATCAATTAGACAAACAGCAACAGACTCACCCAAAGGAAAAAACCAGTGTAAATTAAACTGTGTTAAAGCTCAATATATGCATGTAAAAATAAGGACCAGTAAGTATTATTTTGCTATTTTAAACATTCTGATCATAGCCAAAGCCTGCCCGATCTGGGAGGAAGGGAATTCCCGGTAAGTGACAGTATGTTCCCTGAGGGGCTTACAGTCTAAGCAGGCAGGACTGGGGACAGAAGAAAGAAAGAATTGTTATCCACATTTTACAAACAGAGCACAGCAATACAGAGAGATTAAATGCTGGGCTCAAGGTCACACAGGATGTCCAGGGCAGACCCCTAGAAACGAATCTACATTTCAAGGTGCACATTCTTTTTTGGCACCTAGACAGATTTAATTCATAAAGATTAATGAAAAAAAAATTAAAAAATTAAGAATCAGCCACTTCCCAAGAAGATTTAAACAGGCTTCCAATCTAGCATTTCCAACTAACTTCTCAGTTTAACATCTAAAATTTCATTACATCTTTGAAAACATAACCACAACTCTTTTGCCTCATGATACAATATGCATACTGCCAAAAGCAATCCCTAATGCTGTAATACTTTACTCTGTTAGAGGTATCATACTGCCAGCAAGCAGAAGGTTTACTGAATAAAACTGCAATCATTGAACAGTATCTTCTCTGTGGCTGTATGTCTTTATGCCTAAATAAAGTAAATACACAGTGTTACGGGCCTGATTCTACTACCACTTAAGTCAATGGCAAAATTCCCATTGACTCCAATGGAAGAAGAAGCCAACCCTAAAAGAACTGGTAATTTTTTTTCCCTTAAATTTCTGAAAGATCAATTCATGTGCAATTTGCAGCACCAATATATTGGTCGAGAAATGTTATGTCCATACATAATTTTAAAATAATAAAGATGAAATCAGTTTCATTACTGTAATGATAGTGTACAAAGATGTAATAAATCCTAAATTAAGACAGAAAAACAGGTCTTCCTAGGGAGTGTTAAAGGGAACAAGAAGGATTTCTGCTATGGAAAGTGGATGTTAAGGTATGTTTGTATATCTCACGATGTATGTTATGAATCCAAATATAAGGGTTTAAGTTCTTCTCCTTCTAGCATGGTTCATGCACAAGAAAAAAACAGACAAAACCAAAACAAAAACCCGCTGAGAAAAGCATTGAAATAAACTATAGATGAATCATGGATAAAATGTTATACTTGAATATACATAAGAATTTACTGACATTAGAGTATTCTGCCTTGCATCTTTGAACAAAATTTGGAGCTCATTGCTTTCATTTTACTATTCTCTCTTAGGCAAGTGTATCCAAGTAGTCTTTAAATATGTTTTATTTATGAAGCTATATTTAGAGTTGATCTTTGTAGATGTTGTTTATTTCGGATCCCAAGTCAAATCGCAGCTTCTTTCCCCCTGCTTTCCTTATCATCTTTTCTTCCATGATTCCTAGCAGAGATCATGAGCTCATCATACTTTTTTCTCCCATTTGGTTTATGATATTTATCTTGGGCTTCCAGTGCACTTGGTGCCACGCAGGACTTGTAGATTGTGACTCTTTTTTTGGCAGGACACTTACAGTATCATATTGCTGAAAACTTCTCCCAACACTACTTAAGGCATTTTTAGCTGAAATATCAGCGGAACACACAGCCACTGTGTGGACTCAAAACTCTCTTCTTTTCCTAGATAAACTCAGATGGTAGCTAGACTAACAATTGCTAAAAGTATTAGTCTCCCATATGGTTTACTGACAGACATAACTCTTTTGATAATATGAAAGCATGACAGAACCAAATTTTGCAAACTTGAATGGCAGGATACAGTTCTGGAGTGAGAAGGTTTAGGTACGTTACTCCATCTTAAAAGAAAGAATTTTAGATCTAGACAGAGATAAGTGCCAATGAACAATTCTCCAGTAGCTACTCCATCAGAGTGAAAGGAAGCAGAATGTATATAGAACTCTGAGGGATCAAGTCTTGTCAGGCATTGCCTTCCATGGAAAAGATAAAAATCATGGTAAAGACCTTAGTGCGAGGAACAGCAGAATGAAATATTAGTATGGTTTACAATTCAAAGCTGTGTAACATCAGGTGCTGAAGGTATCTGAATCTGGGATAGCAAAATAGTTCAACTGGTTGTCTCCTGCAGGAAATCAAAGTACTGGACAGACGCTGAACATGAGTAGCTAATAAGTTAGTCTGTGTCTTCTTGGCTGAAGGCTGTCTCCAGTATTTGCAGAGAAGACTCGGCACCACTGCCTACCATATTCTTTTATTGTAAACAATAGTTCCAACACAGTCAATGAAGAGGAAAAATGCAAACAGGTGTTCATGCCTGCAAGGAGGCATATCTGCTGAACAGAGAGGGTCAGTCAAACACATTTCTCCCTGAGAATCAGATGCAGCTAGAGGAACTTTTGGATTCCCAAAACAAAGCCTAAGCCTGTGCAGATCCAGACATTATTTAGAAATAGGCAAGCAGATAAACACAATAGATGGAAAAGTGCCTCTTTAAAACTAACAGATAATGATGGCACAAGCAAAAATTAGCATAAACTATTCGTAGACAAGAAGAAAACCCAGGGGATTTCTAATTATCAAAGACGTAAGTTAATGAATAACTTTCAGTAGCACTCATGGGTCAGGAGAAAAAAAAATTCAAAGATGTAGGGAACTAGCACAAACAGCATACTCTTAGGGACTTAGGGCTGTATCTAATCCTAAGGAGGACTTACCCACCCTGGTTTTTTGAAGAGAATTAATTTAGCCACCTGGACAAAGAACTGGACGTGATTTTTTTTCTGTTCAACAAAGCATATTTTCATATTTTGAGGGTGTAAGTCAATTTCCATTCCATTCCAAATACAGAAAGTGTCTGGAAGAAGCATGAAGAGTCATTTTTTTTATATTTTAGTCATTGCAAGAGTGGATATAGTCCACATCTATGAAAATAAATGAGGTAGTTAGAGGAGTTTTTGGCTGTAATGAAAGAAAATTAATTTCTTTGAGAGAATGTAATTCTTTCAAGAAACTCAATTTGTAGACTCACTGCCAAGTTGCTGTTTTGACTGAGTTAATCATCAGTACAGAAAACAGGTGTTGTTTGAGGAATCTAGGTGTTTTAAGAGGGGAACATTGGTCTGATCAATAGCAAAACACAAAAAGATGTACACTTCATATTGAATGTAAGTTTAGGAAACTATTTCAGTTTGTAATTGATGATAATATGCTAGTATCTTCAACCTCAGTATTATATGTGTGTGCCTTGAAACATATGTGAAAAAGAAATTCACCAATTACCTAGGCTTAACTGTGTTGTAGTGAGCTCATGGTAAAATCTAGAATCCACATCTCCTTTTAAACTTGCCATTACCTAAAGCACATATTCTTGTAAAAATCCAAATTATTGTGCTTTTACAATTCATTTATTTTACATTGGCATGTCAAAAGAGAGTGCTGTCTCTGTAAGATTCTGTTGAGGTATAGAAATCTCAGCTGAAGTTTTGCTCCTCCTCTGTCTTCTAAGAAGTCCAAAGCCTTAAGACTTGAGCTGCATCTGGAATAGCATCATCTCCATGTCAGAGTCCAAGACAAACACATACTTAATGAACCTTCAATCTCCCTAAGCTTAGTTCTCAGTCCCTGACTTCCAGGGCAGACCTCAGCTGAAACAGACAATTCGGACTCTTACCAGCAGGCTGTTTTTTAGAAATCAATTTAGCCACCTGCAAAAGGCCTGATCTCTGAGGAAGCTCTGGAAGGCCACAGTCCTAAGTCAGCATTATTATCCTTATTGTTTCAGATAGGCTTAGTATTTCCCTTCACACCAGACACCTAGCCATGTGCAATGAGCTAGCTCTATCTGATTGTAAGTGCATAAGCAATTGCATATATCTGTACATCTGGACATCTGTCAGGGATGGAATGAACCATTACTTCCTTCCTAGTTAACATACTGACGTGTATTTCCCCTCAATCATTTTTAACACAGAGAGAAACAAAACTAATTTCCCTGAACTTTGAGGGACTATAAAGTTTCAGCAAGGTTAAAAGCTCCACTTGAGCATTCACATGTCTAAAAATTTTATTATAAATTCACTCATGACTGTATTCAATTTTTATCTTAGTCCGCTTTAGCCGTATTTTATGCAAAACTCCCATTTCCTCCAAAGGAGGGAGATTTTCGACCAGTGTCATCCTGTTCTCAGTAGATCAGCCCTTTCACCTTTTTTTTTTTTTAATAAGAGCCATCCTATTAATTTCAGATGGGATTTAGTGTACTGTATTTTGAGCAGCAGGACTGGCTCTCTGGAGCCCCTGACAAGCACAAATATAGCAAATTTTTCCTGTATTCAAACACACCACAGGCTCTGGGCACAATGCTGTTTCCCCAGCCCAAAGCTTTTCCCCAGAGCCTACTGGCTCCAACACAAAATGCCTTGAAGACTATCTGTGCAAAATGCATGAGCAGTCCTGGATGACACCATCCCCACTGACCGTTCTCCAATAATGAATAATGAGCATTCTCTAATTTTCATTTGAGAAATATGACCACAGTCCTCCGCTGTGGCAGCCATGGGCTTTCTCTTAAAAGATTTTTCCTCTGGCCTCAGGTATCTCAAGGTCTTGAAGCTCAGATGTAATGAGAGCACCGAATGGGATTGGAGATGCTTTCCACATCACAACCCCAGATTAGATCCTAAACTCCTATTTCTCTTTATTAGACAAAAAGTGGTTGTTTGTACATTTCCTGACCCATCTTCATTTAAGCATACATTTTTGGGGGATAGTGATGCAGAAATATGTGGTCTTGGCAGATAGGAGCTGAAATGATCAGATTAGGCAAGACAGTGCTGTTTACAGCATGTATCTTGCTGGAACATCAAGTACCCAGGAAAGCTTGGTAAGAAGTACTGCAGAGCCAGAGTGGGCAGATGGGGTTCCTAAAGATCGCTCTTACATTTAAGTACTTTTGTTCTTCCTAATATATATAAATGCCTTTTTGTATTGGCATTGTGATTTACTGCTGGAGTCCTCAGAAGCAAATAGATGATAATAACCTCTTGAGCTCCACAAAAATAATTAAAAAAAAAAGTCTGTAGAAAAATTGGGAGTGTATGGCTGTAAGTTATTATAAAAGTATTACTTACATCTTAGAGCTGTAGGGTTTCTAATTTTCCAAAGGCATCAGATATCTTAAAAAGCTAAGCAAACCTGTTTTTCAGCCAGAGTTAATAAAACAAACTGAGGCACAAATGGGTCACGTATGTCACAGGCACAGGGGCAAGATAGCAAACAGGACTTAGTAATGATATACATGCCCCATTCTTGAGACCATGGTGCTTGACATTCACATGCAGTCATTTGTCTAAGTCTTGAAGTGTTGCAGTATATGAGGGAAGAAAAAAGCATTGCTCATTTTTTCTATTAGAAATCTTTGGATTTCTAACAAGCGACATCAGTCAGCCCTGCCAAATGTTGTGTTAAACATATAAATAATTACTGTAAAGTAATTTAATTTAATCATGCCACATCCCTTACAGAATAAACCCCAATTCTTTTTGAAGCATGAATAAGAGGAATAAGACTTTTCCAGCCTGCTTTCTTTTGTCCTCAAAGGGGTTAAAGAAGCCTAATACAAAGGAGCTAAGCAATGCCTGAAACAGGGTAATAAATGTGACACTCTCTGACTATCAGTAGCAAATATTTGAGCTTATCAAATAATGGAGGAAGTAGTTTAGTTACAAATAAACCAATCTCTCATAAAGCAAGTCTTCACACAAGGTAATTTCATTGAACTGGAGACAGCTAAAGGTCACTAGCAGGCAGGACTCCCGGTCCCCGTGCACTCTCCAGTGGCCCCGCCTGATTAATGGGGTGGCCGAGCCCAGGGATGCCGAGCAGGGACAAGGGAGCCGGCCTTCATATCAGTGGAGCGGCAATAAATAAAGCATCGCAGAGCTGGTGTGAGGAAGTGACTCATCCTCCTGGAACACAGCGGGATTTGTGCTCTCCCCCGGCCGCCGCCCTCCCCCTCGTCCCCGTTTTCCTCCACTGCAGAGACCAGCGTGTCCCAGAGACTATAGTAGATGTCACCGCTTGGCACTGGCTATGCAAGGAGAGGACAAATATGTGGGTGTGATGCAGATCTGGGACGATAGCCTTAAAGCCACAGTGCTCACTCTGGAGGGAGCATCTGGGCTGAGGTAAAGGTAGCAAGGCACATTTCAAAGGACAGCTCCTTCTCTTCGTGGCATCTAAGCAATGCAGAGGGTGAAAAAAGCAACTTTAGTAAACAGTAACAGACTTCCCTTCCAAAAGTTATGCAAAGACACAAGCGTAAAAACACAAGCATTTAAAAGACAGGGGAACTGAAGCAAAAAGAAGTGGATCTGAAGCCGAAGGAGTTGCAACATGCCCATCACTAGGCTGGGAACTAAAGTGTGGTTTGGCAACTGGGTTAGCACCAGTCAAACCATGTGGTGCTTTCAACAGGGCTGAGCCACACTCCTTTCTATCCATGAGCTCCCATGCCCTCGCCAGCAGCTCCTTCTCAAGGGACATGACCCCATGTCTGCGGAACCAACAATGGAAGCACAAGTCTATTTGGGGAAGGATGGCAGGATTGTTCTCCCGATGGCAGTGTACCTGTAGTGTCATTTCTAGGTTGGACTCCTATTTTCTCCGTCATAACAGTGTGTGACCTCACTGTAAGCATGCAGGAAATCCATTCATATATCAAATAAATTAATTTTCTTCCTCTGACTAAACAGTAAGGTCCTGAAGAGTACCAGTAATAAAATTTATTTTTCCACTTTTTGTTTTTCAGACCTAATATGGCTCTTATTTACTATATAATTCATAGTACAGTAATTAAGCACACTTTTTTTTTTAACTCCACATTCTTCTATGTAAACCTGTGAAAAACCTTTGCAAAAGGTAACAAGGACTGATAGTCTTATTTCAGAATGCAATGAAAACTTAAAAAGGATTATAATATAGAAAGTAATACAGAAAATATTGCATGCTGGTATTTGAGAATACAGTAAGAAATTATTCATATACATACATCTTGTATCAATGAATCTTTTCTATATCTATAAATTTGGATAGGTTTATATGTAGACATACAAGTTAAAATATGTGAGTATAAAAGTAGATTCAACACAGATCATGTAACTGCTATAGTTTTTGAAGTAAACCTTGTCCACATTGCTGCCCTGTTTGTTGCAATTATTAATTATAACACTGGAAAACTCCATTAGCACCTCAATGTTCAGTCCTGAATGTAGGCTGATCTCTGCTGGCTAAAAGTCAAACAATATACAAACACTTCTCAAAGTAAATGTAAGTGCATCACTTGACACAACATGAAATCACCTGGTCAGCTACTGTTTTCTCTACTTTTGTGGTTTCTAGGGCAAAACGGACTTTAGTGCCCTTTAAAATAGTTTTGAATCATTGCAATGACAGACTTTAGTGAGCTCATCAGTGTAATCTCTGATTTTCAGGAGCAAAAGCATTTGAAAGATTGTTAACACTGTCTTAGCTGCTGGGACTACAGTGGTGTCAGAAAGTTCACTCTTGTTACTGCAGGTGGATTTTGCTGAGGCAGCTGAATAGCTAGGCAACCCCATCCACCTGTCTCACCCCCTGTCTCACCCACCCAGGGTTCCTACTCTTAAAGCCTTATATTCAAGAAAACAAAAAGAAACTTTGATCTACCTTCTAGAGAGACGTCACTAGCTTGAATACTGAAATAGTCCATGGAGACCGGCAGGCTTGATAGCTGTGTAGGTTGTAACTGGTTTGAAGGTGGTAATAAAATAAATAAAATAAAAAAGTATACAAATCATATGCAATAAAAACATGGGAAAAGCAAAACAAATCCTTGCTACTCCACAGCCTGGTTAGGCTCATGTTCATCTACAAAGACCACCTCCCTTGCCCCCTTCATTTAAAATAAAAGAATTTTTAGGTAAAGGGTAAGTGAAGGATGAACAACTCTATACACATACTGATGTTTCCCCTTCTTCCAATCCCCATACCATTACCTGACTTTGCCCCCAATTAAAACATACACTTTGTTAGTTACAGTTTATCCAATCCTCCAATAAACAGCTGAAATACTCCTTAAAAATTCTGTCACAACTTGTCCTGACACCCATCAGCCTTGGCTGTACACTCACACAAGGTGGGGAAAGTGGGAATGAGAGGTCTTACAAAATGTAATTTGAACTGTGTCATCTCTACTGGGATTCATAGTAAGAGTCTACAACAGAAACAGCCCCAACTTGCACCCAAGGATTGAACCAGTATTGCAATTCAATGCATAAGGTCTGTGAAAGTAAAAACAAAATTCTCCATCTTCTACCCAGCTAACTAGATGAAAACTGCATGCAACACAGTGATGGTGTGGAAAGAAAACATGCTTCCTGTTTTATTTTTATCCCCCAAATATTGCTGGTGAAGCAATGCCGCAGTGCCAGGGTTAAGGGCTCTCAGAGAGCCATGGTGTACTTTAACTAGGGGCAGAGATGCAGCAGAATGGAGGCCTGTGCTGCTTTACCTGGGAAGCTTTTAGATTAGTGTGCTTCCAGCTGCATTTCCTTGAAAGTGATTTAGTTTCAACCCATATCAGAGTCCTTTCACAGAGCTGTTCCTATTCAAAATAAAGTGCTTTAAAAAAGCACTGCAATGGGGTTTAAAGTAATCCAAAAAGTATGGGTTGGCTTCAAATTTCTGTTACAGCTAAATGGGCCAGGATTCGGGACAGCAGGATAACAAAAATTATATGTCCCTGTACGTACTAAGCCTTTTTTGACCTAAGGCATTTACACAAAGAATAAGAGGCTTCACTACCTCTCCCAGGACTTACAGTAAGGGTGGTACTTTCTTACATCCCATTAAGACTTGTTTCATTATAAGATATCCCTCAAAATTACACTGAATTAACTGTCATTTCTCTTTGTTTTAAATAAAATTCTGGAAACACTGTCCCTTTTATTACTCAAAAAATGGCAGGTTTTTCAGACATAACTGTTGTTTAAGTAATGATTATTATTTTTAGTACAAAATGAAAAGTACAGACATAGCTTTCAAAAATCCAAAGTGCTCATGAGCAGTACTTATCCTGTGAATGACAGCCAGACACATGTTCTTAGAGAATTATTTCTTTAAATGACAAAACTGCCAAGGGACCAACTGAGAACAATTAAGAAAATTGTCATTGTTCTGGGCACAGAGGCTAACAGAGGAGACATATAGACTGCAGAGCCCAGGAGCCATTCCAAGTCCCCCACCCTGGGAGCAAGCTCTGGCTGAGTCCTTGATCCCAGTGGACCTCAGCCTAGGCACCTGCTCCAGGTAAACCTAGGACTGCTTTAAGAAGCATCAGGTGTGGATGTTGTGGGGACATGAAGACTGCCATGACATGCCCTTGCTGGTAAGTATGGGCATAGCAAGAGATTTATTATCTGAAAGAGAGCTGTGATCTAAGCAAACAAATTGGACAATGGGCTGGAGAGAAGTGATGGAATACATACTGAGCAACAGGACAGTTTGTATAAGTCTTCCTAGGTTTAAGGATATTTGGTTGTTCGTTTGTTCATTTTTCTCTAAGAGGAAGTGGCACTTTCTTAAATTACTGAAGTGGGGTTTTGTGAGATGGTGTTTTACGAAGCTAAAAGACAAAGGAAAGAAGGGAAATGGCACAAGAGGAAGAAGCTTGGAACAGAAGTGGAATGAATCTAAAGCAAAAACAGCACGCAGGAAAACACTACAGAAGGCTCCTGCACATCTTGACCACCAAAGTACAGTTTGTCAAAATTCTTAGGGTGCAGTTAAAGAGATCTAATAGCAGTTCAGAAGCTGTGAGAAGATAGGACGGAGTAGACAATTTTCATATCAGACCCTGGTCCTGTCCAAACACCTTTCAAAAAATCTACAATAATATTTTGAAAATGCAAATATTTTTATTCCATAGCTTTTGTAGTAACCGCCCTGTTGGAAAAGGTCACTATCAGATTGTGAGGGAACCTGGCAGATCAGCTAGAATTTGCATGGCTAAATACCAAAAACACTAGCACTTTATGGGAGAATTTCACCTACTCTTATTCAAGTTGCATACAGAAGGACCATAGAAGGCCAAGAAATATTTTTAGGGACCTGCAAGCACTACTTGCTTTTCTAAACCCTAGCCTAGAAAACAAATCCATTCCTAAAAACTAGAAGAACTGGACAAGTGTTTACCACAATATCAGATCTACTGAAAGGGAGTGACAGAAAATACTAAGTCCTGGCAAAGGAGGAGCAGAATGGGGGGCACTGACATGGGTTTTCAAAGACAATTGAGGTATTATTCATTTTGCTTGGGAATATTTGTTTGTTCCTAATTGCTCACTTCCTTTTCCAATTGCTTCAGCATGAACAACTGCACAACTGGCTGTATCCTGCTAGTCAGGATAGTAACATTTCACAAGTACACAGCATACAAGCAGATAGCTGAGAATTGTTTCTCCTTATTATTGCTTCCATGGCATAATGCTGGACCTTGTCTACACACGGTTGGATTGTTGGGTTGCCCCCTCATATAGTACAACTACCAGCTTTAAAAGAAGCTATGGTTTCCGCTGATACAGCTCTTTCTTGTTCCATGTCACATTGTCTCTCTTCACCAGTCCAGCTGCAGATGAACTCACGGACATGGCATTAACAGTTTTAGCATTTAGGTACACTCAGCAACTGGTATTAAACCTCATTCTGACTCTACAGCTTTTAACCTCACTCTACTTTAAATCAGTTTTGGAACTACATGTTTTGCGTGCCTTCATCCATTTTTAGCTTTTTTCTTCAGGTTGAGTACACGGAAAAGAAATACAAATGCTTCACCTCTCGACCAGCTTGCAGTTCCAGTACAAGGGTCCCCTCTGACTTCAACAGGACTTCAAAGGAAAATGCTACACAGCTCTGTTGCACCAGTGCTGTGGAGTGCTGAGAGGCAGCAGTGAAGAGGTTAAAGATACACTAACAAGGTCCAGGTTTCTCCTTTACACCTAAATTTGAAAGGAAGGTGGCTTGGAAAAAGCAGAAGGGAGAAAGGATGGATTTGGGAGGTGAAAGGGAAAATCATTTGCTTTGGTTCTATAGCAAACATTTAGAAAGAATTTCTTTTACACTCCAAAATGGCTATTATATCAACTAGCTTGGAGTATCCTCGCAAGTATGTTCTTCCCCCAAGACAGACATTTCCTGAGGCGGGGGGAGTGCAGAAGGGAGGGAAGAAGGCGGGAGAATGGGGATATTCGATGTATTGTGGTATGTCTGGAATCCTCTTATCTGTAGCAAGACTGAGAACACCTGGACAACACTTGTCTTCCTCCCCCACCCACCTGTGCAAATTGCTAAGCACACTGAAGCTCAAAGCACTATGCCATATGCCAGTCACACCACAGAGATCCATTGTGACTTCTCCATACATCAAAGAAAAGCCATTGCACATCTTCGAACAAGTACTGAGGGAGGCAGTTGTGAAGGGGTTAAAAGATCAAGTTCTGCTATAAAGATAACAGGAACTGGAGAACATGCAGCAGATGTTCCATGTGGAGACACTTAAGTTTACAGTCCCACCTGTGTCCATTTAATACCTTTAAAAGCAATCTCCTGTTCATTTGTGAGGGAGAAGAGAAAATCAGTGTTCCAATCTGAACATCTTCTCACAACATCCACATCCCACATGAGGAAAGGGAGGAGGGGCTGGGATGAGCAGACAAGACAAGAGGGCTGAAACTGAGATTTAAGGACATGAATATACAGAGATTTATGCAAACACGTATCCCCACGTGGAAAGTCAGACATTCTTTTACGTGCAAGGCAACTCGTGCTCTGTGCTGGGGAGCAGCAGCCCAACCTTAATGCTAGCATTTAGAATGTATTAAGAGCAGCACGAACAGTAACTAGTCATGTCAGAGAGTTTTACATTCTTCTTTTTGTTTCCTTCCTTCCTGCTCTCATACCTACATCCCTTCCAAACTAACCGTCTTCCATTACATATGTTGAATGACTTCAAACAAAATAATTATGCTACAATTTTATGGAAATATGCAACCAGAGAAATAAAGGCTGAGGCTGAGTATGGTCCATCACACTACCAGATACCAGAGGCTCCACGTAAGAGAGGCTTGAGGAAGTTTCAGTCGGAAAGGAGTAAGCAAAGATGGAACTTTCTTGTGCAGCAAAGTGTATAAAGGCACAAATATCACAGGGCACAAATTTACGAGGAAACAGACTTTAGTGTCTGTAGCATTTTTCTTCCATATACATGTCTATGGTTTAAATAGATCTGAGGCTAGCAGAAAAAAAATATTCAGTTACAAAGACCTGTTTGTTTTTGTTCATCCTGCACTATGGAGATGAAAACATAGCCCGTAGGCCATATCCAGGAACACCGGATATAAAATCCTTCTTCCTTTTTCTAGACTTGCTGGTTACAAAGAAAAGCTTCCAAGCATGACTCCACATAGCTGATAGATACATACCCATGATCACCAGCAGCCTAAAATGCTCCCAGGCTGGTGAATCTCCCTGAACGCATTTCTGCATCACTGCTGATTGTTTTCAGCAAGTAGCATGGAAGAGGCAGAGGTTCATCTCTTAAAGAACTGAAATTAAGAGTTGGTGGAAAGAGGGAAATATGGAGCTTGACAGTTATGATCTTAAAAGGGAGTAAATTGTTCAGTTGAGTGATGCCGATCTCTCTGTGAACTTCCACTGACATCACTGGGATACTGTTGTGTTGGAAAGTATGCAATTTGTATATTTATGCTATGACCCACGAACCATAATTTAACATGGAATTCAACCCTCTGTGCTTAAATGACTGACACCCCGAGGCTACAGCAATTCAGAGAACAAAACAACTACTGTCTCCTCAGGCAGGCACGGTTCTTGAAAATATAATGTTACATAGAAAACAAAGGTAGAATAGTTTCACAACTATGTACAACACACCTTAGCGCCTTGTCTTATGCCAGATGTCTCCTCACTTCTGACTATCTGCCATTTGCACCAGTCTCCCATTTCAGGTCTTGGCACAACCCAAGTCACTCCTCCTCATGACCCATCTGAAGGAGGAGTTATGACCAAGCAGTAGCTGGAGGGTAACCATGAGGTACCTACTTGCAAAGGAAACTGCCTCTCTAACCAGGACTCCATTAAGCGTTTGTCCTATTTCTAGCTTTGCTACGTGCGTGACAATGGATTGTATGTTTATCATGTTGCACTTACCTATCTTCTGTTTTTTCCCCTCGCACAACCATCACTTGAAAATGTTCATGTTCGAAAACTGTGATTTCATCATCACAGGAAAGCGTTAGTATAGCAGTTATTGCTCAGGAGTTGAGGTTGCAGTAGCAGAGAGGTGCTAGCAAACAAGAATACTTCTGGCTTTACCTGCACAACTAGGTGCACATACAGAGGATTACATAGGTACAAGCTACCTTGTTTTCAAGCATTACTCTTTTTAACAAAAGCTTGGCACAATATCTGCAATACATTATTAATACAGTTTCTTCACAATTCATATCATAAAGAAACTGGCTGCTACCCTCTGCCCCCAAACGAGGCACATTTTCTGGAAGACCTGAGCATCTTGAAAGGAAATACTTGAAAGGAAACACAGTTCACAGTGACGTATTTGCAGAGAGTTCAAAGCTCACCAGCAGAGAACATCATCTGATTCAACACTAGCAACTGCAGCTCTGACAGTGAGAGCAGGCAACAACCTCGTCATACAGCTGCTACATGCATAAGGATTCAAAGCAGTAGAACCCCATGGGTTGACTTTCACATCTAGAAACCTGGCACAGTCATTTCCAGTTTCAGATGAGCTGCCTTGAAAGCTCACAACATGCTCCTTAAAAATATGCCTGGGAAATACTGGGAAATTCCATTTCTTTTTAGAAGGCACTATTCATGCTGAACTGTTCCTGCACCTGGCCACATGGTGAGGTCCTACAAAAGATGAAGAGGTGGGTTTATTTTTTTTCCCCATTACTTTGCTCCATGCTAGCTTGCCCTCTGCTATCATCTTGCAGGATGGGATGAGACCTTCCAGACACCTTGCAGGCAGTTCTGGGGCTGTACTCATTACTTGTTTGCGTGCAGGAGACTTCTGCAGCTTCATGAAAGCACACTGGCTTTCCTAGCAGTCTGACCAAACCTCCTGTTCCCCTCACTCCCACCTTCAGATTCAGTAATTTCAGTCTCTTATTGTTTCTGTTATATAATTGTAACTCCTCTTTATTTTGCCTGTAACTCTGTCTCTCTCACCTACCAGGCAGGTCTAATGGCTTAATCGAGGGCGTGTCGCCAACAGTCCAAGCCTGTATTTTGGAGGAAAGCCTTTTTCACTGCACTGTCCCTGGAGCAGGGTGGAGGTGTGAGCTACAGCCACTTTCTCCCTCCACTCCCCGCCACCTCTGGAGCTTGAGGGGCCCATCACAGGACCCCTGCTGTGGTACCCATTACTGCCGCTACCCATGCTTCCTACCTTTTCGAAAGGATTTTGGTAATGCAGAGTGCTAGCAGGCTATTTGCTTATTAACCCTTTAGGTTTGAGAGACAGACCTCTTGAGGGCCAGGGTGAGAGCTGAAGTGGTACTCTAGAAGCTCCTTTCAGCGGGATTTGTCTTCCTGCTTGCCCTCACCTCTTTGGTGGCTCTGATACTCTGTGAACTTCACCATGCACCTTCGGGCAGGCAAAAGATTAGTGGTGGCCTGATGAGCTAAATGGTCCTGAGGGAGCCAAGGCACCTGACAGGACAGCCATGAATAACATTTTCCCACTAATAGCTGCCTGAAAATAGTGGGTACCTCCTCAAGCCCTCTCTACCCACTTTTCCATCTCTTTTGACTCTGATGTAATGGCAAATAGACCTCTATTAAAGTAGGCAAAGAATATTCCTATGCTAAAATCCTCCTGCTTGGTTCCTTCCACAGTACTTTTTTCTGCTAAAAATAGCCCTGTGAGCACCAGGATCTAATTCACAGAGTCCTTTGGTGCTTTGTCTTTAAAGACCATTCCCCTCCCCCTACTCCTTTTTCTGTTTCACTGACTTGCTCCTTCCTGGCATGCAGGTTACCATAGAAAACTTTCTTAACTTGCGCTCTATCTGATACTTATTTATGTTTTCTCCTCAATTACTGTTAGCCAAGAAATAATTCTCTGCCTTATCTACAACTAAAACCAGAAAAAAGCAGAGAGCAGAGGCCATGGTCTCAGGGATGTGAAGGGTTTTCCTTTTTCTTTGCTCTGGTTATTTTTCCCTTTTTTAAGTTGGATAAAGATTACTGCAGCACTGAATTAAAACCTTTGCTATAGTGTAAAATATTAGGGTTTTTAAAAGCAGAGAAAACTTATTAAATGCTTTAAGAAGCATTTTCCCCACTGACCACATATGGAAAATCTTTGAATTTTGAATTCTCTTGGTAAAAAGTTGGGCTTTTGATGCTGGTCAGAAGAGGTCCTTTGATGCCTCTCATTTATTTTTCAAAAGAAGAATGGAAGGAAGCAGAATTTCTCAATATATACCTGTTTATGTTTCTGTTTTCTTTTGGGACAACATTTGAACAATTTGAAGTAGACTAACTCATTACCTAAAAGGAGAGTATCAGCTGGGAGAGCTAAAGGAAGATATACGAAATGAGTCCAGTTCTAGACAGTTTTGCTGTCTAGACTTGCACTGAAGAGAGGTAGATTTGTGTGTGGTGGAGAATGTAATTGGTTAGCTTTGCTGAGTGCAATGCAGTCTTAGTGGTAGTATGGATGCCTACACAACAGTGGTTGCATACTTGCATATAACATCCTAGTACATTAATTACATGCTGGGAATGGGAATGCCAGAATCCTGCAACATAGACAGAACTTCTCTGACTCTCTCAGGTTAAAATAAATAGTGATTGCCTTTGACAGTACAGCATTTATGAAATTGAATGCATATGTTCTACATATGTAGTGTTACACATGTACCACTCTTCTATAAAAGTGCATCTGTGCCTTATCTTGGATCAGATGTCATCATCATCTTTGTATGGCATGTACTGGCAGGATATCATTAGAAATTAAGAAAACATGCACTTATTACTGCCCGGCATTTATCTGCATATCTATAATAAAAAACAGATTTGTAACATCTGAATTCCCTTAAATAGTATGAACTAACATATGGCCAAGTTGCTGGTTACCAGGCTGTCCAGGGATTGTTGTTGTTGTTGTCTGCCCTTTTACAGCCCACCTTACCTGGCATACCGTAGGCCAGTGAATCATCAATTTGCATTCTAGAAGACAGAAGTCTGAAGTGGTAATTAGACTCCATTGCCTTGCAACTTTTATTACTGTAGATATCCAGAGTCTGATTCTCCTTGCAGGTTAACAATGAGCTGGGGCGAGCCATTAATTTCAACAAAGCTGCAGATTTCCACTTGTAAAGGAGAAGAGGACTGATGCTGTCAGTTGTAGTGATAGAGACTGAAGAAAGATAAATCTTTTTTCTCAAATTGGTTCCAGAAAACTGCAGCTCTAAATGTATACTCTAGACCTGAGATTGCAGTAGTTTACGGCTGTGTAAAGTTGCTTAAATATTTAAAACAGCCTATGCCAAGCCAAACAAGATGCATCAAAGACCTTATCTTGTTTCAGACGACTGGGATGTCTTTCCTCTTGGAGCTGGCTGTCTATTTGTTTGAAATAAAAAAACCTTGAAACAGCTAACCAGGAGAGAGAGTAGCCCAATAGGGAGACCTCTTCTTCCAGTTTAGATAAACTTACAAAATGGTCTCAGATGAGATGAGGTACTAATTCTTCTTACTCTACTTGCAAAGTACTTATTGTTTCCTCCTTTCTGTAAGCTGGGGCAACTGGAAGATACAGAGGAGAGTTGACTGGGACAGTAAGGGAGAGATCAGTATCACTCACATCAGATGTTTTGAGATGTATATCTATCAATTCTACTTGCAGTTAAAGTTTGTTTGCTGTCAAATATTACATGCAGTAGAGGCATCAGATTTTCACCAGCTGTTAGAGAAAGTAGGACTAAATCTGGTTTGCAAAGCCAGCAAGAATGCCAGGACAGACCTGGAAATGGAATTTCCTAGCAGAATGTATTCACTCATATTTCACAGGAAATTTTGTCATAAGTGAGCAATAGCTATTTTCCTTTATTTTTGTTATGATTCCACTGCATGGGAATCTGTACTTGAGATTGCTATCTTTAATATGCTACTGAGGCCTTTCTTGGAAGCAGGTACTTCAATGCAAAGGTATTTAACTTGAGTGATCCCACTCGTTAACGAGAATCTTAGGACACAACTACAAGGCACAGCAGGTACAGGCTGCTCTTGCACACAAAGCAAAGTAGTTGAGTTGGTTTTACATAGACTCCGTAATGATGAGGTCTGTTGAGAAGAGGGACATATCATTGAGTCTGCACAGTGACACTGGTAGGACTGTGCTGTAGGACTGTGCTATTCTCGGGATCTAAGCCAGTATCGCTCCAACACCCTGCACCGTACAACATGTACACAATGGCCCACTGTGGGTTTTAGGGTTTGTAGCATTATCTGGCTGAAACACGCTGTCAAATAAGTAAGCCAAAATTTAAGGGCTAGAGTGGATGACTACAAAGTGATTTGAACGGAGTTTCAATCTTAGACCCTGCGATGCTGAGTGAAAAGCCTTTCAGTGAAAAGTTTTTCAATGACTCTTCTTTCTACCTCTCTCCTCCAACCAAATAGTACCATCAGACTAGGACATTCTTCAGCAAAATACAGGGTCAGACTCCCTTTAGTAGAGAAGTGTATTGAGCCAAGATCATTCACTCAGACCTAAATAAAAAGAGGTGTCAACTATTTTCCCTCAAGAACTGTTTCCAGATCCTTCATGCCAAGCAGATAGAGCTACTTTGGTGTCACTCTAACTCAGTAGTGAAGGGAATATATATCCCTGAGCTCTGTATTTTGTATTACCTGGCTGTAGATGGATGCACACTGCTGACTGTAGTGGACCCCATTAGAAGTGCCCAGCAATCCCCAGCACTGCAGAGCATGCTGACACAATTGACTCTCTACCACCTGCACGAGTACTTGTTTATGTTCTCTTTTTAATACCCTCTTAAACAGGTTGCTGAATATGCACTATCAACGAGGCTAAAAGACAAAGTGCAAGACATTATCTTATAAATGGTATGGGTGTGTGATAAAAACATATGCTCATTATCTAAAGTGTGTAAGGGACAATACAGAACAAAACTGTGTCTTTCAGAAAAGCATTCAGTCAGATCTATTCTCCCTGAGTTATAATGGATTTTGGGTTTGGTTTTGGTTTTTAATAGCTAAATTTGTATTGATGGACATAGCAAAAACATAGAAAATGAAGGTATTTTCACAGGTTTGATAGCAGCATGTTTCTGTGATAGATAAACATTGCAAATACACATGAAGGACATCCAGAAGTAATAATTAAGGACAAAAGACTAAAATGAGATCTCGGGTTCTCTAAGCAGTGGAAATGAAGGAAAGATAGAACAAACTGACCAATGCAGGTCAGATATTCACATCTAGGAGTACTTTGCATCTCCAGTAGCTGTATAAAAACCCTTAAGCAGTGGTACAGTATTTAAGTACTTTAGTGTCTGATTGGTGTCTGTGGAATAGGTATTTGTCTTATAGGTACTGAGTGTGTAGAGAAATGTAGCTGCTTTTCAAGTGTAGCGAAGTCTAGTTTTGAAATGAGTAGCTAGATCTTCACATTTATAGATCCAGGCAGTAAAAATGCCATTTTCTGGGAGTCATATGGAATTCTGCACAGCAGCCCCTGTCTGATAGCAATCAGACTATCATGAGCTTACATTTATTTGAAACTAGGCCATTTGGCTACCTTAGCCTATCTTGATTTACTTTCCATCCTTTTATGTCCCTCGAAGCCTCACATTAGTAGCTGATGAATCCAAATACTGGCTTTTTTCTCCTTGTTCTTTGTCTGGTGATAGCGAACTGTAGCCATTGAGTGACCAATAATTTTGTGACTAAAAGAAGCTTCTTCCTTATTTTTTGTAGAAGATATTTCATCATTAGTGTCATGTTGACATGGCACCAGATTAAATTACTGTTGTAGGGTCACTTTTTTTTCAACCTGAAGAAACAATTTGACAGTAATGGGGCAAATAAGTCCGCCGTGAAGCCTGTTCCATAGTAAAATGTTTGGCAGCTGAGGGGGAAGATCCAGCTATTGGCTAAACCCTTCCCTTGCAAGGTATTGGAAAGCAACCCTAGCCAGGGACAGCTACCTGTGATGACAGTTCTCTTCCACAGTCATTTGCATGGTTCTGGAATCTTGTTTTTGTTCCACCTCGGTACAAAGAAGAAAATCTTTTGAACTTCAAATGCTAATCAGACTCTGACAAACTCAGAGTAATGTTTTCCATCTCATCCAATCCACATTCAGAAAATAAAGAACTGTAATGGGCCTCTTTCACATCTCGGATTAGTACCCTTACTCAGTAGCTACAGAGTCCTTTCCTGTTTTCCTCCCTTACTTTTTCCTCCTTGGGGCCACCTTTCCAGATGAAACTCAACTCTTCTCCAATGCATCCTAGTGCATCTTCAAGGCCAAATGTTCTGGGCGAGTTTAATAAAAAACATGTGATGTGTATAAATTGAACAGTTTTACCATCAAAAAAACACCTTTCTGAAATTAATATTGTAAATTCAGTTACAAAATAAAAAAAAAAGATGGTGCCAATATAGTAGAGGTAAACTTTGGACCTCCCAGAATGCTGCCAGCCCATTTAATAAAAAATCAGTTGAGTTGACATCTTAGATCTAAAAAGCACCAGCAAATAAATACTTTTTATCACAATGAAATTGCCTTGTTGGCTTTGCTAATTTTTTTGGGTGTGGGAAGTAAGATCATTACTGAGTTTGATTTTCATAAGAGCTAAGTTAAAAATGCAGAATTTGGGAATATACATTTAAACTGATGATGGAAGACTGAGGCTTTTGCTTCGTAAGACATTTTGCGTGTCTATTCACTGATACCATGTTACTTTTACCTGTTCTTTTCGCCTAGACACAATATGGTAATTGAAAAATTGAGTTAGCACTGAGGCAGCTTAAGAAACAAGCATCAAAGGCTGTTACTTTCTAATTAAATAAGCAATATAAATTATTTTATTTAATATTTATCATAATTTAATAGATATTTAATATATTTTGATAAATATATAATATTTAATATATAATGGTTAAGATACGAGCTGTTAGTAGATGACAGAATACTAGTGAGATTCTTTTTTCTTGGAAATACAGTAACTAGGATAGTAGAAATACTAGTGGGAGAATAAAAACTAACTTGGAAAAATGTGAGTTAATACACTACATGAAATGAAAACATCAGATGGAGCTCTTTTTTTTCCTTAGTGGTTGTTTTTAGGCTTTTTTATCCTTCCTTTCTGTTTTAGATACAATAGGAAGGATGCAGTAAATGAGTCCAATGAAAAACAAAAACATCAAAATAAGCAGAGAAATTTGCACATAGAGATGAATTGAGAGAGCAAAGATAAGTCTACCAGTCCAAAAGAAAAATCATTTTATCCACCATCAGGAAATGAAATGGCTTGGATATATTGAGAAACAGCTGATCAGATAGATATAACATTTACTCCAAATGCTGAAAGATAAAGTTTGCCAAAATGAAAACACAAGTATATGAAATTGCTAATACACATGCATATTCAACTAAAGTGAAAGGCCCTAAAAAGCTAACACAATGAACATATAGTGACAGCTGATATTTGGCATTATTATCCACTTTATTGATTAAAGCAGTTATTTCAGTCTGAAATGGATTTATTAGAGCAAAGTACCTCCTGTATAGATGCATTTTCGTTTTGCCTTTTTCTTCAGCCCTTTTCTTTATTGAGGTGAGAACAATACTATAAAATTCCTTTAAAAGAAGCTTTACCATAAATGCTGTTCCTATGGAAATTCAGAATATGAAGAAAGAGGTGGCAAGGACAAGAGGTGCAATCACATGATCATAGGGTAATTCAGGTGACAAGGGACTCAGGAGGTCCCTAGTCCACCCTCTTCCTCAAAATCAGAGATCAGATCAGGAAGTTCTGTGTTTTTTTCAGTTGGGTCTTGAAAATCTCAAAGAAGAGAGAAGCACATGTTCTCTGGGCAACATACTCTGCCTTGTTGTTCAGTTATTTCAGCATGCCCAGGTGCCTCTGAAAGACAGCCTTGCCCATCAGCACACTGACTCATCCCCCCACTTTGGTACCATCTGCAAGCTTGATGAAGGCAGAGCCTGTCCCTTCCTTCATGCCACTGATAGTGCCATTAAAAAGGACAGGTCTCAGCACACTTGTAACTGACCGCCAGGTAGAGTATGACCCGTTAATCTGTACTCTTGGAGCATGATGATCCAGTGCTGAAGAATATTGTCCCATTTTGGTGTATTCTGACTTAGGTGGGAACAGCATCCTGAAAACAAGGTGACTTCCTTAAAAAAAATAATTCTAGTTATAATCTGAATCAGTAGAATGGGGAAAACATGCTTGATCGATTCTCATCCTGGAAACATTTTAAAAGGAAGTCTTTTAAACAGTGTTCTCACTAACAGGATGTATCTCTGTCCAGCATATACAGAGATGGTCTGTTATAAATGATTTCACAGAACAGTGCTATTGAGTGTGCTGAGAAACGATCTGGCTTTCTGGTAGCAAGATCCTTCCAGCAAAAGTATAAAAATAGCTAAAATTGTCAATATCAAACTGTATAAAATATTACCAGCAAGTTCTTGTAGAACAGATGCTACAGCTATTTGCCCAAGGAAAATAAATAATTCTAACATGTAATGTAAATATTTTATACCAAAGTAACTATCACTATTTTTGCTAACATGGAGAAGTTCCATAGCATGTAAGACCACAGTTTTTTTGTTTGGTGTTTGGTTTTGGTTTTTTTTTTTGGCTAAGTTCAATCAATTTTTGCTGCAAAGTACTTTTATTTTGCAAGTGATTGCAAGAAGAATAAATGCCGTGGAAGAATATAATTATAGAAAAATAAATTGATATCAGCTATTATTTCTCAAAAATCACAGGTTTTCCCCTTTCTTTGTAATTTTTCTCAAAATTCTCTGCTTTTAGTCCACAATGACCTTGATACACATAACGATTACTTTTTCTTACTGATTTCCATATGACAAAAAAGATGTAATAGTATGTTGAAAAGATGAGCAGAATGCATAAAGGACTTCTCAGAACAGTGAATTTCCTAAGTGAAAAAAACTTCAGCTTTCTTCACTTTTTTCCTAAGTGCAAAAAGCATATTTTCTTTGATTGGATCCATATGTATGTAGTACTGTAAATAAATAAAGATGATGCATGGTTTGCTGTGAGAATGGCAGAAGATAACTGCTGTATAGATTGCCTTTTATACTCTCTCTGCCTGGAAACATCAACACGACTTTTTAAGTAAAGAGAGTTGTTATATTGCATTACATTGATACTGATCCAAAAAAAAAAAAAAGTAGTCTTCAGAATCTGCCGACTGTATGGGCTATTATATCTCTGTTGATTATAATGATTATGTAAACAGCTTCAGCTGCCCAAATTCCAATATGTATCACTATTTCCAAAACTGAAGTGGACCCAAAACATTGACATAAGGCTGGGAAACGCCTAATGTTGCAAAAAACATCCGTTCCCATGAAATTTTTAGTTAACTGATTGGAGTGGCTTGGAGTCACTCATATCAACAGCAAAGAAGCATTTATTTTCAGTGTAGTGACAATAAAGAAAAGAAACTCAACAAATAAATCACAGTTTTAGAAAGAAAAATTAAAGGTTCTTACGCTTACCTTTACCTTTATTTTATATAGGTATCTTACAGAATGAGCTTAGGAGAGCTTTCTGTTTATCAAAAAACAGTTTTGAAAAGCATTTCCGTAGTCAAAACATAAATAAATATTTTCATAATTAAAACAAATCTATAAGTATTTGTAAAAGCAGTATATTTTGCTTAAGCAGCTGACTATCTTACAAATAGAATATTGGACAATGTCAAAAGTGCTATATAAACCCACTCTGCAGTGGTAATGAAGGGATTACTTCACACAGCCAGTATAAACATCAGATGAAATAAAACAGTTCCTCTGCAATCAACAGTCAGATAAAATGTCATTGCCTAATATTTTGTTAAACTTTAATATATTTTTGGTGAGAAAGGATGTCTGTCTGTCAGTCTTTTGGTCTTTCTTAAGGCATTTCTTAGATTCACAGACTCTTTCCATTCATTTAAGACATTTTGGCATTGCGCTAAGTGTGTCTTGGAGAAGGAAATAAATATCCAGCTTGAACTAACAGAAAGAGTTTTCAGAATATGAGGATGGCTTTCAAAGTATTTGAAAACTATGTTGCACACTGAAGGAAGTATTTGATGTGTGGCTGGATGGATTATTTCAGCCTTAAGTATCTTTCAGTTTTTTCAAACCATTTCTTGATTTCTCATTGTACTTTTCTGTTTTCAATGCCATGGATGTTTTTCTTTATTTTCCTAGAGTCACTGAATCAGTGTTTTAAAACCATTTTGGTTTTTATGGAAGTATATAAGGATATACTAATAATCTTCTGCTTTTTAGTATGCATTGATTTTGGAAGACCAGTGACATAATAAATGTTAACTAGAAGGATTTTTTTTCTGTCTCTGATGGCTGTCCCTGTAATTCTGCTAAAGCACAGAAAGAGTGAAAGTTTAATCTGGCCAAAATTGGAAAAGATTGCTTATGCTACTGTAGCAAGTTTATTTTCCCTTCCCCCATTCAAAAGAAAAATACTTGCATTTGCTGTAATTGCATTAAACCAGACAGAGGAGAAAAAATATCTGAAAAAACTAATGAGAAATGAAAAGGGAAAGAGAAGAATGAGATACCAACAAAAATGAAAGCTACGTTATTTGCTTTCAACAATTTTTTTTAAACACCTGAAGAAAATCCTGTCTAGCAGCTTATAACTAATGTGTAACAGTTGAATCATATTCATGTGCTCTTGAGACCTTACTAAAGTAGGAAGACTGTTGCCACTCCTCATGTGAAGATGCTCATAAACAAACCAGGACATGCCAGGGAGAGATGATGTAACTTTGATCACCCATATTTTCAGTGAGCACTGTGGCACCAGAGCTCATTCTCTCCAGCCCAGCTTTCAGTGTCTGACGGCATTGGGTCATCCGTGGCTCCCTTTGTAATGACTGGAGAAAGACTGTGACCTTCAGAGGGTAATTGAGGTCTCCATAGCAAGATTTTTGTCTCTCTCTCACTATTCTCTCTCTCTCTCTAATCCACTATTGTTTATGGAGGTCATCTGACACAACTGTATTCCTAATTGAGGCTCCTCATAGTTTCTACATATGTAATAAAACAGAAGTGAAGCCTGTACTATCAATGTTGAAGAAAAGGGACTGCCACAGATTGGAAAGAAAAATTAATGTCATTGAAAGAAAGAAACAGAGAAAGATGGAAAGAAAGGTGAGTAAAAATTAAAATATCTTTGATCTTTAAGAAGGATGAATGTAGAGATGTAGACAATTGTTTTGTCTTTTGCTGCCCACCAGCAAGTGGTCTACAGGAAAGAAAACATCATTTAACTCAGAAAGCAAGTAGGGCTGAGCACTTCATTGCCCTTCACGCCTGAAATGCCTGTGTCATGGAGGTCACAGCCTTTCACTTAGTACTAGTGGAATGTAGAGAACACACCAGTAAGAAGATAGTAATTTTGATTTTTTTTTTTCAAATTATATATCCTGACTTTTACCAAAGATGATATTGCACTTAAGAACACAGCAATAAAAAATGCATCTATAAAACCTCTCTAGAAAACCATGCATGCTCACTTTACTTCCTGGCTGAATGCTCCTGGAAGTTTACAGAAATTCCTCTCAGTTGTTGGCTGTGTATTTGCTGTCCAGATCAGAAGATTATTTCATGTTTTTCTTCTCTCTTTCCTCAATAATTTTGTTTCCCCTTTCTCTTATTTAAGCCCTGATGTAGGGGAAAGGGAAGGGGAAAGAGACTGGTAAAGAAAACAGGAAGGGGACCTGTGTTAGAGCTGTGCAGGGTAATGACTGGTTTCTGTTATGTCAGGAGGAGTGCAGTATCTAGATTTGTAAAACTTCCTCACCATTACCACAGCTGCGCCCTGCCCTATAGAAAGGTCTTTTCTGTGTTGGTTAATAAATAAGGTGAATATATCAATTGCACTTAGGGGCAGATTCCATGGAAGCGAAGAGCCCAACCTACAAAACAACACAAAACATCATAAAACATACTCAAAAGAATTTTAGCTCACTGATTTTTTTTTCCTTGGGAATAAATAATTCACTATTTTCTTCTGTGTTCAGCATCTACATTTATCAGTCCTACTCACGAGAACATAACCAGGGCCATGACTACACTTAGGAAGTCAACATCAGTAGTTTCCCAGCTACATTGCACAGTAGGGAAACAACATAAGAGTGAGGCCAAAACTAAGAGAGGAATTTTTTTTGCTGTGCTTCTTTTACATCCTATCTTTTCAGAGGCAGTCACTATGATTTTGGTATTTACAGTCTAAATCAGCCCAAATCTGAGTAAGCTGTCCATCTATATTTTCAGGTTTCACAAGTGTTGTGGTTTAAGAATGGTATTCCCCAATTTAGTTCTCCCACTGAGACTCTCCAAACCATGCTACCACTCACTTGCACCCTCCTTCCCACCTCCACGGGTGGCCAGAGAGGAGAACTGGAGGCACAAAAGGTTGAGATACGGTCAATTTACTGGAAACATCAATGAGATAAGAAAACAAACAGTAACAGCAATAATATTAACAACAGAAGTGTATGAAAGAGCAAGTGATTCACATGCAAAATGCTCACTGAACCCACACAATGGCAGCCAGTGGCACCCCAACCAGTCCATCCACCACAGTTGCTTGACCTGAAGGAACCCCTTCTCCTCAGAAGGTAGTCCCTTTTCCCTGCCCTAGGCAATGATATGAAGTGGTACTGAATAACCTTCAGGTCCTAGCCGTGCTCCCTCCCAGCTACTGCAAAAAATAACCCTGCCCTGGCTGAAACCAGGGCAACAAGACAAACCTTGTTTTTGTTTCTCAACATGAAATCCATACTAGGCAGTGTTTGTATCACAGATAATAATGCTGCATTTTGGCTTCTGGTTATATGTGTGTATATTTATCCTCCATCTCACGTGTCATAGCCACACAAGCTCTAAACTTTGTGCTGGCTTGTGAGACTCTCATGCATGCATCATACAGGAAAAAAAAACCCAAACTGATAAGTAGATTAGTTGAGTTTTTTATTTATAGAAATCTTATATCCTTTTATATCCTTTGAAGACAATGAGAAATTGCCCTTTGACAAACAGAGCAAGATCAAATCCCTGGCATATTCTTTTCTCTTAATAGGAGACTGATCTGTTATATACTATATCTAGATTTTATTATTATTTAGAGCTTATTTTGTTCCCATTATACCAGACCCATATCCTTTGATATATTAAAAAGACTACATTTCCTCTCAGTGAAGAATACTTGAAAGCTGAGATGACTCTCTTCAAATGCTATTATTACAATTATTCTATTAATACCCTATTAAAAATATTGACCCAGGCAACTAGACAGTCTGCTTATTATGGCAAAGGTTTACCACTCCAGGACTGGTTTATTGTGGGATATATTATTTACTGTTCAGTGACTGAACAGTAAAGACACCAATATAGCAAGCAGTTATATATTGAGTTATTAGAAGTAGGTAATTAATATCTTAATTTTCTTTTTAACAGTCATTTACTCTCTTTAGGACAATTTATAATTTTCATTTACTGGAAAGAATTTAGGCACCAATATTTAGGCAGTCATTCCTCTTGCGAAAGGCTTTCTCACATTTACTTTTCAGAAAGTAAACTCATATTCACTTTTTTCTTTGTTTAAACAGAAACTTGGCAACACATCCAATTTCTGTAGGACAGATTAACTAACCTGCTTAGAGGAATGCCTTACAAAATCAAAACAGATCTAAAAATATAAAGGGCAAAAATATCTCCTGGTGGAGAATTATACCACTCTGCAGGAAAGACCCCCATTTTTTTTCAGAGTGTTTTCACGACATAAGATTCTTAGCTCTAGAAACAATAGTTCAACAGCAAGGAATGTATTTCTCCCAACAAGCAGAACTGACATTTTGCAACCCATAGGTTTCATTCAGGGGTTTTTGCATCCTTCTCTGTAAACAGTCACACCTCTGACACTATAGAATATTGTATGGGAAGATAAAATACGCAGAAAGAAGAAAACACTTCTTTTCAATGTGCAGAAGGAATCCTTCTAAGAGAATTCATTATTCAATCTATGGAGAATGCTGATATATGAGGAAGCACATTATTAACATTAAGCGAGCAAAAGTACCGGCTCTACTCTTTTCAACAACTGCAAAATTAGATTAGCTTTGAAAAGCTTTACAGTTTCAAAAGATGTGGGGATCTTTCAGTTTTATTGAATGTATCTGTGTTCCTGTATGACAACATAGAATAAACATAACAAATTGAATTGAATTTTTAAATGACTGCTGATCTCCCAAACCTCCAGCTTTTCAAATGAAGTTTATCATGTGAAACCTTATTTGTGGAATTATTACCTCTACGGGTGGGCACTTCTGAATGAAATATTATTAAGTTGGTTTATATTTTTACTGTATGGGAAAAGAAATAAATAAAGTAGCATTACTATACCAGTAGTTATGATGATTTTTGATGTGGAATAGGAAAATAATATTGTGCTAGATAATACCTTTTATAAAACTGGCTGGAAGAAACACAAACTTTCAGACAAAACTGCAGTTCTAAGGAGAAGCAAATTTCACTGCTAAATACAGTTTCAAGATGAATAACTAATTATTTGAGAAAAAAACCCACATATTTGGTACCCTTCTTGCAAAGAAAAGATGATTTAAAGCCATGAAATAATACCTTTGTAGTGCTTAGTTGAAGGAGAGTAAACAATATGTATGATGAAACAAATATATCCATTTAGTCTATGATTTTAATGTCTGGACTCCTCTTAGAAAATTATTTTATAGATGTTCACTGAAGTTCAGGACGGAGACATTAGTGGTGGAATTTCATGGAAGATATTCTCCTTCTGGGAGAATGAATAGGGTCTGAATGTTCCCATTCTTTACCAAGTGCTTGAACACAGTCATTCTGGTTCATGATGGTTGGTTTGTTTCATCTCTACAGTTTGTATGAGAGCATTTGTTATCATGGGAGAAATATGTTACATTATGAGAAAGATTTGTAGAAGGTCCAAGAACTTTGATGGGTCTGGTCTTGAAAGCCCTTACTGTGTGTATCACAGAGATGCTAGCAAGTCTCTCACACGGCATGTACGGGTCTACGTTAAGTTTGTTGCTGATATTGTGACTTGCAGAGTTGGGGTCTGTTTGAAAACAAAGAAGAGGGATTTCGAAAAAAAGCTTTCAGCAGAATCCTATACTTAGGTATAGGACCTTATACCTATGTATATTGTATTTAGGGCTGTGAAAATAAGGGCATGTAGGGGTGTGATGATTATCCTGATAAGAAAGGAGGGGCACAGCAGAATCTCTAAAACCCCAAAAGACTAAGATGAAAAATGACAGATGCAGAAGACAGTGGGGATCTGTATGTGGATTTTTTCTCTTAGCGGAAACATATTGTGATATGTATTAAATTCATTTGACTTTGAATAAATCTTGGGAAATTAAATCAAAGGGTCAAGCTGCCTTTCTTTATAACTTTTGGCTTAAAGCAGATTTCTGCAATTGCAAAATTCCTCCCCACCCCCGGACTTCCACTTTGGATTGTTCGATGCATAGCTATAGTCACTCATTTTCATTTAAGACAGATTTTGCTGGATGTGCTCTGATTTAACAAAGAAATATTTCCATTCCTTTCATGAATCAGCAGCTGTTGCCATCCCTGACAGCTGACTTAGTCAGCCTGAACACAAGCATGTGTTCATTGGATGATACTTCACTTATTAAATCACTTGACTAGTCATATTGATGAGTAATATCTCACATGCAATCCAGAAAAAATAAAATTAGCAAATAAACTGGCAGGGTAGTGCAAGCCATGAGTTGGATCCACCAAAGCTGATTACAGGAAATGTGAGATTCCAGCTCTGAGCATGACTGGGGAGCTGAGATAGGAAGCAAGAAGGGCACCAAAACCAAGGATCTGTTTATGAAATTGATTGCTATAAATTATATGCACAAGCAATGCTTAACTTACATTGAAGCTTCAATTTATTTTCTGGGTTTTTTTCCTTCTTCTTCTTCTTCCCCCTCTTCCCCTTACTGAAAAATCTTTTATTCTGAAATTTTCTATAGTTCTGCTTCAGTGAAAGGAAACATTCAGGGTTCACAAAAACAGGTGCTGAGGCAGTTACAGGAAACATGAGCAATATAGTTCTACAAAAACCTAATGGATAGGAAAAATTACTCATTAGCTGGACAGAGGACATCACTTATTTATACGCAATGTCTTTGATTTGTCTCCCACTATTCTTCTGTGCAGGTGTCCAACAGTACACACGAGCCACCTGAAGACTTCTCAAGCCCTCATTAGGTCCACATGGAATTAAGAAGCCCTGTTTCAGCTTGAAAATCTTGGGCAACATGTTAAGTGATCCCTAAATGTTTTTTCTTAGTTTGAATTCCTAAGGAATGGAAGACATGCTGCCTTCAATGTTTATGATAGGAATGCTTTTCCTCTCTTCTGCCCGTCATTTCAGAAGACATTGGCTGAAATACATTATTCTCCTCAGTTTCATGAAGACATTAGATCCTACAGCACAGTCTTTATTAGATACAGTAGAGTTCATCCATGCGAAAGCTGTATGATTACAGATATATGAAGACTCTCACCTAACTGTAGAAGTATCAAAGGACGAGACATAAATTCCAAAAAAAAAGGAGGCTTCCTCATCTTTTACACTCATAAAAACTACATTTTTTAATCTGGAGGTTAGCTGAAGTAGAAAACTCTGAACACAGCAAGCAGATTTAAGTGCTGAATACTAAAATACCCAGAAGTAATAGGATTTTCAAGAGTTCTAAACATTAAAAATTTCCTATCCGCTACAGTAGGAGCAATTAAGTCAGTGCAAAATGCCTCTGAATCCCTAACTCAGACTACTTTGCCCAGCTAAAGTTATGTATTGCAGCTCTTGGAAGTGAATGAAGAAAAGTTCTTTTCTGTAGGTATCTCCACCCACCTTAGTCATGCAGCATGAGTAAAGACACCTGTAGCAGAATGTAAATAAGGCTGTCTGATAAGGCTACGTGTGACAGGAATTTTTAAACACCTGAATGGCAGCCTCATAACGTCGCCCTGCAGAGTTGAACTTCGGTGTTTACAGCTACAGTTTCACTGTGTTATAATGCCTTCTGGATTGTGATAAGTAACACACTTGCCAAAATATTTCTGGCCGACATCTCCAGCTTGGCAGTCAGCTGTGGGTGAAATTCAACTATCTTTCCTCAGGCAAAGCTCTCTCCACCTGGAGCAGCAGAAATGATGCATAAATGATTAGTCTACATTTCAATGCATCTTGTACAGATCTTGCATTTTCAGAGTTTATAGCTTTCAGATGAAACTAGTCACATGTTACTGGGAAAGGGCCAAATAGTATGTACCTGTCAGATCAACCAGTAGTGTAGGAAAATCACTCTACCCTCCTCTAGGTTTATGAAGCACAGGCAGACACAAAGCAAACTCTTCCTTATTCTTCCTGGGCAAGCATGTCCAGCCTTAGATTTAATCAAAGTGTTAATCCTAGGAGATTTACACAGTAAGATATTGTATTCAGCTTTGAACATGAAACTACTAAGTGCCACAAATACCCATTGCCAGTAATATGTTCCCTAGGGATCCTGAAAGAAGCACAGGCTGCAGAATGAATGGGCTACTTGTTGCCCTCAGTCACACCTGCAAGCCCTGCTAATTCAGACAACAACACCCTAAACCAGGGGCACCAGGAGTGAAAGTGGATGGAAAAGGTTAATGAGACTGATAACACTACAAATATTTAAAAGAAAAGTCTCTTGTTTGGAGTGCTCAAGAATTTGGAGCTCTTTCTGCCTTCTTTTGACAGATCCTGGCAGATGCTTGTCATAATAAAATTTGCTAAAAAAAATCAGTGGTCATTAACGGTAACAGAAGTTATTATTTGTAAACAGGATTTATATAAAATCATAGAATTGTTAAGGTTGAAATGATGTCTAAGATCACCATGTCCAACCATTAACCTAGCACTGCTATGTTCACCACTAAGCTGTTACCAAGCGTCATAGCTACACATTTTTTGAACACTTCCAGGGATGGTGATTCCACCACTTCCCTGGGCAGCCTGTTCCAATGCTGTTCCCCAGGCAGCCTGTTCCACCTTTTCAGTGAAAGAATTTTTCCTAATTTGCAAGACACACTTACCTATGTGGTGTGAAAAAATAACCATGCACAATGCACTTCATCTTAAGATGAAGAGAACGCATCTCTTGATAAAATGGATACCAAGTCCTGCATCCCATTCAGAGTTTGCCCCATGTTGTTACATAGTTCTGGCTGTAAGTAATGTCCTCAGATCATCTCTGCTGACTGCTCAGTGGGATGACTTCATCTGTTTACATGTGGATTGCTTTTCCTGAGTTGTGTTGGAGCAGGACCTATGCTTCTCTCGGCCCTTGATCTGTGTATGAAATGGTTTCTGCTGATTAACAGCATGATGGAAGGAACAGTGCCCATCATCTGACACAGGGGATGCTGGGGTCCATTAATTCTGCTTAAGGCATCCAGGAGACTTTTTTGCTGAGAACAGTGTACCAGATAACTTTCCACTGTCATATTCCCCCTAATCTATTTTCCCTGGAAAGGCTAAGAAAGAACTAGAAAGACTAGAATGACTAAGAAAAACTAGAAAGACTCTTTCCTTGAAAGACTGAAAAATACTACAAAATATGGAAATTGAGGATCATACAAAATATGGAGCCATGCCATGGCCATCATGGACAAAAACTTCCATGAGTACGCAAGGACTCTCACATGCCTCAAAACATACTGTAACTGGAAGCAAGAGGTAAGAAGAGGCAATTTTGGTCACACTGTTGATCTCTCATGTAGTCACTCACTTCTCTTCTAGGAACAACGATTTTGAAAAATATTACCTGCTACTTATTACACAACAGTGTAGCATAGTTTATTCATATCCCCAAACTTCTTCCTAATGAAGTATAGGTTACAGATACATATGTTTTTTTGAAACTTAATAGCCACAACTATATTGCTTTGTATATTGAAATTATGAATGCTACTCCAAATTAAGAAAATTTGTAATTGCTTTAAAGAAAGTAATATAATTTTAGATTGTTTATTAAACTGCTCTTTCATTTAGTTTCCTGATACTAATAGCACTTCAGCCCGTTAAAGAATTTTGCTGTTGTTGCTGATTTTTTATGTAAACTATCAAACATTTTGTCTGACTCTATATAGCTCCCTGTACCAATGTCCTTATTCATAAAGGCAAATTTTCAAGAGTCACTAAGGCTATGTCTCTGCTAATCAATAATGCAGATTCAAGGTCAAGCTGGATGGGGCTTTGAGCAACCTGGTCTGGTCGAAGGCTCCATGCCCATGGCAGGGAGGACGGAACTAGATGATCTTTAAGGATCCCTTCCAACACAAATCATTCTATGTTTCTATGAGATTTTGGTCCCAGGTTGGAGCGCTGATTTGTAATCAGCCATGCTGCTTATCATGTTTCTTGGACAATTTGGCTTCTGACAGCTAGCAGTGCAGCTGTACAGAGGTAAGCTGTGCCACGCTTTTTGGCCCTGGGGCCAGATGATAGTTCCCTGGCCTGTTTTATTTAGGCATATGGATGCAGCCTAGAATTACATCCTTCAATTGTGTCTTTTGATTTGCATGTAATGTTTTTCATTTGTATATGAAAAACAGAGTCTGAATAGGGGCTTTCTGATCATCTCAACCACTATGACTATTTTGTCATACTAATAAAATTTTTCATTTGCATATCTATGTATTTTGAATACTTTGAATTCCTCAGAACATTATGAAGAAACAAAGAGACAAAGAAAAATTCTTAAATTGAAACATTTAACTCCAGATTTCATTGTGTGTATAACACTTATAACCTGCTGATTACTTTAGCATTGAATATGTACTCCATATTCGTTTAAGTGATGAAACACTACCAGAGCTCTACATTTCTGTAGAATGCTATTTCCTCTGAAAGAAAATTCTCAAAGTGAAAATGTTTTGTAGAAGCAAACTTACCTAACTGAAATTTCAGTTATATGTCAGATGCTATTTTGAATATTAGGACTAATTATTCTGATTTTCATTTCAGAATGCTATTTTATCTATTATGCATACACATACATACATATGCAAAAGTGATAATAATAAGAAAAAACGAAGCAAAACATAATTCACTTGGAAACATTTGCTTCAAAGCTGCAAAGTAATTTGTTTTCATTCCAATACAAAGTCAAAATAATTTTGAATTGTGAAATTTTCTCATGGGATAGAAATGTTAAGGTTTGACCAGCCATTCTGTGAATTTCAGAATTAAAGAGGAAAATGTTAAAATGATCATTTTACAGGAAAACTGTATAATAAGTTTTCAAACTTCTGTTGTATTCTTAAAAGAAATAAATTAAAAAATCACCTTAATAGGTACAGCTCACAAAGAACTATAAGCAAAACGTCCCCTAATTTTCAGGGCTCTGGAGAAGCCAGAATTAATGACTACTTTGGAAAATATGGTCTGAATCATTAAAAAAGTGATGGTATTTATCTCAGTGTGCTGCTGAGTGTCTCCTCCTCAGCTTCCAGAGATGTCAAGCCAGTCTCCCAAACTGTCAAATCAAATCCTGCTGACTGGTTACTGTGCCAGATATTAGCAACTTAATTATAGCAACTAAACTTAGTACGTGCCTAGGGAAACACACACTTTCAGACCTTGACATATGATCCACAGAAAACAATAAATAATGCCAAACATATGTTTTCTATTTGTCAGTAATAAAAGAAATTGTTGTTGCAATCCAGACATCAAATGACAGTGCCAAAACTCCCTTCAGTAATATGTATACATTCTCCAAACACTTTAAAACTACACTAGCAAACATACCCAACGACACCACCAGTATGCAGTTTACTGACTAGGTGATGCTTCAATATTCTTTCTGTACGAATATTTCCTTTTCGGGTTTTCTGTTTTGTTTTGTTTTGTTGGCTGTTTGTTTGTTGTTCTCTTTGAAAGAAAAGAGCTGGAGTTTCAAAATGCAATCAGCGTTTCCTTTAGCACTCTGTTAAAAATTAACAAGCCAATTTATTCTTTGGTAGAACTTCACTGACTTTGGTGAATTTAAATCCAGGATGATGATGGCCCACCAGGGCAAGTGGAAAATATTTGCAGTAGAAACACAAACACATCTGATTCACTTCTATTGCTTCTCACTGTTTGGTCAATGATCATTGAAAGGTTCATTGCAATTTACAGAAAAAAACCCCAATGATTAAAACAAGTTCCAAACAGACCTGAGCCAATTCATTCCTTCAGCCTGTTTCAGGTGAACTTAATTTGAGATATGGGATTGAAAAATTATATACTAATTCAAGGCAAATCAAAAGCTCCACATACAACTGTATGAAAAAGAAAATAAAATAATTGAACTCCTGAAAACAAAATAGGTTTTTTTCATTCCATTGTATTTAGTAATTTTTAATGAAACCAATAATATGTAAAAGAAATCATATCCACAAGTGCAAAAAAAGGCCATTAAAGTAAAGAGTGTTGAGGTGTCATCAGAATATGCAGGGCTATATCCATTTCCTTTATGATACTGGTGTATTAAAGGGTAACTTGGCAGAATTTATGCCACACTTACCTCAGTAACTCTGAAAACAGAAACCTTGAGAAATCTCGATCAGCAGCCATTCACAGTGCCTTCTAATCTATCTAATTCCTGATTCTCGTTTCTGGGAAGATTATATCATTCTAACTGGCTAAATCAGTCTTTGGGAAAGATAGAAATAAATACTAATTAAACACTGTTGAAACAGTTAACTGCAAGGCCTTCTTCTCATTTCAATGACAGATACATTAATTAATGAAGGTGACATTTCCTTATTTTTACGTAACGACTTTTTTTATCCCTTTAGCTATGCACTGTCCTGTGTAAATCTTATTGACTTTTCTCTGAAGCATGATATTGACTTCCTGTCCAAATTGTAAATGCAAGAAAAATGTTTCCAGCTCAGCAGCACAAATTTAGGTGATGAAAGTGAGCTCAGTCCCCAGGTCATGAAGAGGAAGTGATAGATATCTTTCTTCCTGTGCTTAATGAAATAGTTTGGGAATTAAGAGATAACACATTAGTACACATCTCTTCCTAAATGAATAGTGGATGTCCTTTTCACTGTGGTGAGAGATACAACAGGGGCTGTTTTCTGCTAGAGCTCTGCAGCAAGCTGCATAAGCTCTACACTTACGGAAAACCAAGTTCATACACACTAACAGCATGTGAAAGTAACCCAGTCTCTCTCTTGAATTTGCATCCTTTGAGTTGAATGGATTATGATGGACTACTCTGTCGTGTTGGCTTTCATAATATAACGTTTCAGATAAGGTCTTGTATGTGTGAAGAAGTAAATGAGTCATACCCAGTTCTGCCCACTAGTAGTGAACACAGCTGAGAGAAGAGTTTGTCTCAGGCCTCATGTCTGAGTATGGAAAAGCGCACACGGGTGAGACTTCAAGCATGGGGTGAAAGAGTTTTGAACCACGAAGACTGTTTTTTTACTAGCAAGGCAATCCAACATAAACATATGCGATGGGGACAGCCCAAGTTTTCTCCTGGGTTAACAGCTTATGTTTTATTCAAGAGTTGACACTGCCACAAGGAGAAAGATGCAAGGAATTTAGTGAGCAAGATCAGAGCAGAAGAAAGGGGCTAGGGGTTGGTTTGTGAAAAGCAGGATATAGAGGAGGAGTAAGTAGCATAAGAAGGACTGCCTGAAAAATGCCTGGTAAACCCTTCATTAAAGGAAATCTGATGCTCTTAATTTCTTCATAGGTGGTAAAAACTAATATGAGTACAGCCGACTTGTTCTTATTAAAGATAATTTGGAAAACAACCAAACTCTGTATGACCCTCAAATAGGAGAACACGTAAACACACAAGGAAACATTAACAGCTGTACTGTTAATGTACAGTAGACTGCACAAAAGTCTAAAATGAAAATGCCTAAGTCAGGACCAAAGTGAGGAATGGGTTGCACCTCAGGAACTGAAGTTCTATGATTTGTGAAGAAATTGGAATTCATTAAAAGCCTTGCAGAAAATGAGGTATTTATCATGCTAAGCAGTGTCTACAGGTGGAAATCAGTTCTTCAAACACTTAATATGCTGAATCCTCATAGAGATCAATGAAATTGACTTGGCAGCCAAGTGGACAAGGAGGGGGTGGTACTGAGAGCAATCGAGGGACTTTTAAATGGTTCCAGGGAGCATGAACAACCCAGAGTGTGGCGAACAGGAGTGGGCAAACAGGGGCACGGCCCAGCAGTGTGGGCATGGCACAGCAGTTTGTGTGGCAGATGGCACAGATAGGGCAAGCAGGAAGGGTTCCTCGCTGACTATCTGGGGGCAGCCAATAGAGGCAATAAACATAGACTCAGTAGCTGGTAAGCAGAAGCAAAAAGATCCTTTCAATCCCAGTCTTATTAGCATGTTATTTTAAGCTTCCTCAGTTCCTCAGTTATGGTGCTGAGGTCCTGTAAAGCTCCATCTCTTGTATCTGCAGGAGTCACTGTACCAGCTCTCCAGCCAGACAAACCTGCTGATGGCAGATGCAGCTCTCTGTGTCACCACGTTACGAGGAGTGCCTGATGTCTTTCCGTGAGGCTGGGGCTGACAAACAGTTATTCTACAGAAGGTGTGCCATGGTTGAAGAGCTGTGTCACCAGGTGAAGGAGCTGTGGGAAGAAGTGAGCAGGCTTCATGGTGTTCAAGCGAACGAGCGAAAGAGAAACCAATTCTTTTCAGAGACGCTACAGTCTCAACACTCTTGGGAGTCTCAAATCTCCACTGTAGTGGAGAAGCAGGTGAACTCAGAACTCTACAGGGTAATTACTCAAAGGACTGTTGGTCAAGGATCTGTTAAAGATGAAGGCTGAAAGCAGGTCACTGCACACACCAGGAGGATGGTTCCTCCTCCTTCACAAAATCTGACAGGTAGGACTGGTACCTGCTACAGCAGGTATGAGGCTCTGGCACTAGAAGGCCAGACAACTGATGAGGTAGGCAAAGGTCCTTCTGGGGTAGTGGGGCCCCCCTAAAACAACACCAGCAGTACCCCACATCAAGACCTCCTTTGTTAACAGGAAAAGAAGGGTAATTGTAATTAGGACACTCCTTTATAAGGGAACGGAGGGCCCAATACGCAGACTGGACCCAACTCACAGGGAAGTCTGCTGTCTCCCAAGGGCTTGGGTAAGGGACATTGCTGGAAAACTCTCCAGTCTAATAAGGCCTTCTGATTACTATTTGCTACTGGCTGTTCTAACTGGCAGCAATGAAATAACAAAGAAAAGTCCAAGGGCAATCAAAAGAGACTTCA
>VZRE01011548.1:0-26121 GCA_013396775.1 Cephalopterus ornatus
TTTGGGGTCCCCCGGGGTTTTCACAGCCCCGGTCGCGAGTTTCCCGACAGAGCCTGGACAGGCAGCCCGGCCGCCGACATCCGGTAGGAGCGGCCCGGTGACAGCGCCGGGCACGGCCGCCCCGGGAGGTGTAAACACTGATAGCGAGCGGAACTTTCGGATTCAAGGAATCGGATCATCGTTAGAGATGGCTGTGTGGTTTTAATTCCAAAGACAGAGTCTTTCGATCCCTCCTCGGCTGGGGTGCGTTGTGATTCTGGTCACATTAAAATACACGCTCCACGTGTTCCGAGCGCGGTCTGTTAAGGATGTCGGGAGTGCATTTTTCTCAGAACACGGCTATTAAAAATGCAGATTCTGAGGTAAATGCGGGATGTTGTCAGCTGTGGCAAGAGATAGTGGGTTTGGGCTACCCAGACTCAAAAAAGTTGTTGCCCAGCCCCCGGTACACGAGGGTGAGCATCAGCTCCGGCAAACAGGCCTGGGAGGGTGAACCACACAGGAGTGGGCCCTCCCACTGCTCAGCAAATGTGTGTTTGGAGTTTTGTGCCCCTGTCCTTTGTACAGAGTTAGTGGAATTTAGAGTCAGGTCCCACTAGGATATTCCTACTGAAGAGAAGGGAGGGCACCTATTGCTGTTGAGGTTGGGACCTATTTTGCATTAGACAAGACAGCTCTGAGTGAATCTGTGCAATAAAGTCATCCTGACTAATGATCAGAATCAGCACGGTCCGATCGCAGAAAAGGAGCAGAGAGAAGCACTTTGTATTTCTTGCAGCCAAGTGAAAAAAACCCAAACTGATTTAATTAACAAAACACATCTTTTTGGCGTTTTTTTGCCAAAACAAACATTTGGAAGTTTCATTTATTTTTTCTGTGTGTGAAAGCAAAGATAATAAAGGCCTTCATTTGCTGGGGAGTCTGTGGTCCCTGAGGAGCAGTGTCAGACAGTAAGAGACATCTTTCTGTCTGAGGAGACACCTCTGAGTTAGCAGCTATTATGCAGTAGTGGGTGGCCAGTTGGTGTCCTGGGTGGCCAGTTGGTGGCCCAAGGAGAGAACCAGGCAGTTCTAACTGGCCACTGGAAACACTACCATGTGCTGGGTGGAACCAGCCTAGGGCTGTTGCTGAGCTGAAGCTAATGAGCAGCTTTATGGGAACAAGATGCTCAGGAACTGAGCTGGCTCTCCAAGGAGCTGTCTCCTGCTGTGCTGGGCTGTCACCCACTCACGGGACACCAACTTGTGTGGGGAGGAGCGGAGCAGCTGCCTTTGTGTCGCATGGGGTCCGAGAAATTGGAGATCTACCTGCCTCTCCACCTTCTTAGCCTCTTCCAATCACGATGTCCTTTACCTCACCCTTCTTGAGAGTCCCCTCTGTACATCTCATACCTGCTGCCTTTAAATCTCCTCACAGTGTTTGCTGAAGGATGCCCCATAGCACCTGTCATTGCCCAGGATATCCTCCTGACAACTGGTAATAGGCATCCAGCCTCCAAATAATTAGGGGGAAAAACTAGTTTCAAGCCTCAACTATTAGCACTGCTGTAAATCTGTGATGCAGTACAGTTAGTGCTACCTGCTTTGCATATTCACTGAAGCAGGACAGGAATTGAGGTGTCACCTCTCCCAGGTCATCAGGCCAGAAAAGAGCACATCTCACTCAAGAGATAGTTATTTAATACAAAACAGATTAGTTGCAGTGGGAAGGAATTGAGGGAGAGCTATTCTAGCAGGGCTAGAGTGCTTGCTTGAGAGGTGTGACACTGATTTATCTTGTCTGCTCATACCCATGTACTGCCCAACTAAAATACTCCATTAAAATTTGGTTTAATGGAACAAATAATTTGTCCACTTAATCACAGGGAAATTTGATAGAGATCGGAAGGAGGTGTTAAAGCAGTGTTAAATAGTTTCAGTAGCATACAGAGAAGTAACTTGTGGAACCTGGTGATGTGAAGAAACTTGTTACACGTCAGGTGGGGTGCCCTTGGGGGCAAGAGTCACCCCTTTCTCCGTAGTATCTCATGAAGCACAAAAAGCAGATCACGGAAATGTTGTGGGTTACTTAACTGGACTGTCCAGGTGAACTTAGCAAGTCCTGTAATGTGTTGAAACAGAGGGGACAGGAGGGCATTCTGTCTGACTTTGAAAAGGTGCAGAAATCTAGTCAGAGGCAACGTAAGAGAGCTGCATACTGTTTGAGGGCTAGAGAAATCAAGTATTTTAAAGTGCAGACAAGAGGAGCATACACTTACAGCTTGACTAAAAACGTCTGTGCAATTACACATGCACAGCTGCTACAACTGGCCGTGCCAGTCTGGTGTTTGTGCACAGTAACATCTTGTTAGCTGTGCATTCAGTTTAACTGCTGAACCAAACTGCTTATTCAGTCAGAGTCTGAGACTGAAACAGGGTTTGTAAAAGTTGCTTAAAGAGTTGAAATTGGGACAATACTAAATTCAAAGGTATTGGGTATTATGTATCTAGATTCAGCTATACGGATGTCAGAAAGAGCTGATGGTCTCTTTCTGCCCTGCAATAGGAAAATGAAAAGATTTCTGGACAGGAGGGGTATGGGTGTACTCATACGTCTTCACTTAACAAGTGAGAAGACTTCTGGGTGACAGAGAATGGTAATTTTGAGTAACATTTAAGCCAATCTTAAAGGGCTTTTCCATGAATGTTACTGAATCACACTCTGGAGCTGTATCTCATTCTGTCTCCTCCATCATGGAAGAAAATACAAGGTCGACGTACACAGTCCAATTTTAACCTGTTTTTTTAACCTTGTTTGACTAGTCACCGAGTACTTTTCACTGAAGCCATAGGCAGGTGTTTCAGGAGCTTAGGACCATCCTGTCACCCTTCCCCTCTTCTCTCCCAGTCCTTCAGGAAGTCATCCCGTGAGATGGGAAGAGAAGGGGACCAGCTGTTAGCCTTGCCAGGGCCATGTCCCTGCAGCAGCTGTGGTGGAGTCCTCCTTGTGCCACCAGTAGGGCCGGGAGCAGGCTGACACAGCAGCAGGAGGTCATGAGTCAGGTGAGAGGATGTCTTGCATGTCAGGCCAGTTTGCTGGAAAGGAGAGTGGACAATGACCAGTGCACAGGCTACAGCAGGGAACCATATTTTGTGGACGAGTCAGCTGTGGCTGCTGTCTTTTGATGGGTGGCAACAGTGCCCTGTCTTTGTATGGTGATTGTCACATTGCCCTCACCCTGTGTTCCTGTCCCACCTGCTCAATACACAGTTACAGGCTTGGCTTTGCTTGTGGCTGAACGTCACCCAGAGCCAGGCTTTGCAACACACTACCTTTTTCCACAGATTTATTTTTCACTCAATACTAGTAGACCTTAAGCAGTTGTCAGTTTGAATATCATCTTCAAAAGCAAGTGCTGTAAGACAGTTCAGGAAAGGTGGACAGGCTGAGCACCTTCGCTCCAGAGAAAAGAGACCAGGAGGACTTTGACTGGGATACGTCCAGAGGGACGGTCCGAAGAGGACAAGGATCAAGTACCCCTGTTGGTCAAGAGTCAGGCTGTTAATAGGTTTAAGCCACAGAAGGAGAACTCCAGTCTGAAAACTAAGAAAATTATATAACTGGAGGAAAAGTTAGACAGTGGAACATGTTGCCAAGACAGAGGTTGTGAAACTGGAGATATTTGAGGCTAGGCTAGACACCCATCCATCAGGGATGGCTTTGGAATAACAGAACAATTCAAACAGCTTGACTAGATGACCCAGTAACAGTCCCTTCCAATCCAAATACGTTTGAGAGGCTTCAGAAATGTAGTTGGCAGCTTGTCCACTTCCAGCACTGTTGTGATGTGTCACTGCCAGATATACATCACTGGCTTTAGCATGAGGTACCGATGGTACAAGATTGTAGCTGAAGCCAGCACCTTTAATAGCATTTGTTTTTCTATACTAGGTTCATCTTGCCTTTAATCCATGTGAAGATCTGTTGGAAACACCTTCAAGAAACACAAGAGTTTTCAGTCTCCTAATAAATCCTGTTGTGTCCAAGAACAGCCTGTCCAAATGAGCAAGACATCCCAACAGAACACCACTACAGATGCGAACGGCGTAAGTGTGATTCACACCCCAGCACACACCAGTGGTTTGCAGCAGGTTCCCCAGCTGGTGCCAGTTAGTCCTGGTGGTGGAGGCAAAGCTGTGCCTCCCAGCAAACAGGGAAAGAAAAATTCCTTTGTGGATAGAAATAGTGATGAGTATCGTCAGCGCCGAGAGCGAAACAACATGGCAGTGAAAAAGAGCCGGTTAAAAAGCAAGCAGAAAGCACAAGACACACTGCAGAGGGTCAACCAGCTCAAAGAAGAAAATGAACGTTTAGAGGCAAAAATTAAGCTCCTGACCAAGGAGCTGAGTGTACTGAAAGACTTGTTCCTCGAGCATGCACACAATTTTGCAGACAATGTGCAACCTGTTGGCACTGAAACCACCACAACAAACCCAGAGAGCAGTGGACAGTAGACATGGCAACCTTGGGAAACAAACTCTTGAGGTGCAGCAACCAAGCAAAAACTGTTCCTTTAACCATTGTTTTGTGGAGATTTTTCTTCTTTTAGATTTAACACTGAAGATTTCTAACAGTTAAACCAGAAACTGGTTAGGGTATTTGCTTTAAATATTTTTCTCCTCAAGGATTTACGCAGGTCTGAATTCACAGCCAACATGGAGCATTGTATTAAGGAGATAACATTTTCATAGAAATGTTTGCTTACCATCTTAAGAGGAATCCAGCAGGATGGCTCACTGTAGTATCAGAAACTCATCACTGGATAAAATGTCCTTTAAATACCTGTTAGTGTATTTAAGCCCTTAGTTTTCTCCATGACACACTGCAAAGTGCAAAGGCCATGGAGGGTGTTTGCTTTCCCATGTGGTGGACTACTTTAAATCTGTAGAGCAAGTCCTATAAAGCACCATGTGGGTCCTTCCTGCCCAGTTATAGTTAGTGGGGAGGGTGTAGTAGTAGTGAGCTGGGATGCTTACTGATGTTTTCTAGAGAAGTAACAATATGCTATGATGATATGTACAGGCAGTTGGCTTCCAAACGCTCCCGAGTCCAAATCATCAAGTACAAGAGGCAAAGCAGCACACTGACAAAGCCTTTTAGTTAAGCTTGTGTTCACACTGTTCACAGAGTGACTGAGGCCTTAGGAGAACAAGAGTTTATTTTCAGAAAATGTCAAAATGCTACCAAAATTTCATTCTTGCTGGAGTGGAGGTTTCAGGGAGAACAAAATGTGCAGCTTGGATAAGCAGCATCTGTTCAGCCAGAATGTATGGGTCACTGCTTAATCTTACAGAAATTCACCATGATTTTAAACCTAAATGGCCCTCGTATGACTGACTAATTCAGTGGAATTTCTACAGCCATCATACAGCTGTGTGAAGGAATATCTTCAGTCTTATTTTCATAAAGGTTTTTCTATGGCAACTTTTTTATTGCTACTGCTCAGTCTTTGCTATGATCCATAATGCAGTGGTATGTGCTATACTGAGGATTTAAACAAAGTAAAGCAGGAACTTTGATGTAACTTTAATTTATTTTCATTTTTAAATATTTCATTGATGGTATGGTTGTTTTACATTTAACCTGTGTGTCTTGCTAGTAGATTACCACACTGTCTTAATTTCCCTCTTGCACTACCTTTTTCCATAGATTATTTTATAGGATGCTTGTTTGCTTTGTACTTAGGAAAAAACTTGGATGTTATCTCTATGAAGATGCTGTTAGAAAATGAAACCTTGAAAAGTTCTTTTTGAATTTAAACTTTTAATACATGTGGAAAACTTAAGGATTGTTTTGGATTATGATAGTCTTTTTACAGAGATATGTTTTTTTCATTCTAGCTTCAGCTTAAGTTGGTAGGGTTGAAGTACCAGAAGCTAATAAAAACTTTTTGCTTCTAGTGCTGGCCTCATTTTTCCTATCCCTTTTTCTGTGTCCCTCAAGTGCAGAGTTGCTCAGCTCACACAGAAAATCAGTGCAACAGCCTCTGTTCCTGCTCCATGGAATCAATCAGAAACTCATTATAGTTTTGTGTGAATGTCTGATTTAACAAAAAAGAAAAAAAAAGAAGAAGAAATTTAAGACTGAAAATGTGCTGCAATTAAAGGGAAGGGGGGAGAACAGAACACCAGAAACTACAAGGAAGACGATGACCTGAAAGCATCTGCTTTGTTGACTGTGCACCTTCTCTGGTGGAAAGGCCAGAGCTGGTCTCCCCTGGGTGTCTGCTCTGTGAATTGGGACTGTGGGGCCCTGTTGTCCTGAAGATGGTTTGCCAGGCCAATGCGGGGTCCTTCCCTAATAGTCAGAACTCCACATCTCTGGGATTTGGTTCGGATTTTGGTGAAAAGGATTTCTTAGATCTCTTTTGAGTGGGAGTAATACTCTTTCTGGACAGTGACTTCTCCACCTGTTACTCCTGAGAGCTCTGATTCCACTTCCTTCTTGTTTAAAACCAAACGACTGAGTTATGAGAAGTCATCTGTTTGCAAAATGATATTTCTGGCTCAGCAGCCTCTGCTCTGGCTTTGTTTGCCTGTCATGGTTTAAACCCAGCTGGAAATTAAGCCCCACGCAGCTGCTCCCCTCCCTCAGGTGAGAGAGACTCTCCCAGATTGGGATAACAATTTACTGGAAACAGCAATGAGATAAGAAAATGAGCAGTACCAGCAACACCAGCAAGGCCAGCAGTGTAAAACAGAGGGTGGTAGCAGCAAAAGGCACAGTATCCAACCCAACATCAGTTTATTACTCTAAGCCAAACAGCTCCAAGGAGCAAAGGCACTTTTGCTCCAAGGTGCAGCGACAGCAAAGGGCCTCAGTGTAACCCCTCCGCTGCAAGGCTCAGAACACCCACACCCAGGGGACTTGCACAGTTCTCTCTTCCTAAAGAAATAAATACATCTACACAAGAAAATTTCAGCTAGACCTATAAAAGTTAAGGTTTTCCTCTTGACACATTGTTTTATTCTGTGACAGAATACAGTGCCTGTCACTACAAGAACGGCTGTTACACCACCAGGAAACCTTATTCCCACTTTCTCACTGTGCCACTATGGGAAGGGGTCTGCTCTAGCCCCCATGAGCACTGGGAGCCCTACCCCTTTAACTACACCCTGTAGCTGCACAGTGCAACTGCGTGGCAAGTGAGTCCAGATGTGCCCAACCCCACGGAGCTGAAGCAATCTGCTGAACCAATTTACATGTATCAGTTCAGAAGTGCTCCGACCTTTCTCAACACACAGACTTGCTCAGCATAACACCATTTCTGTTGTTTTGGTGCCACTCTACTCAAGTCTTGTTTGCGCCAAGGGAGAAGGCATTTGGGAAAACACGATTGTGACAACATAAAATACCATAATGTTGTCAAAAAAAAATTGCCATAACCGCTATTTTTACCCCACTAATACATTTAAAATGTTATTAAATATCACTTTGCCTTTTTTTGTAATGGTTTATTCCCCCCACCCCTTCTAATTTAGAATAAAGGCTTAGTTCACTTTTTGCTGAAGTAGATAAAAATTACCATAATTACAGAACAGACTTCTGGAAGGAAGGGTGAAATTTATATCCACCGAGTTCATGGGCTTGATTATGAAGGAAAATGGGAGAGGGTGCACCATCCCAGACCGAAACACATCCCCATCTCGGGCAGGCAGAACTCAGGAGCTGGTTACTGAGCCAGCGCTGCCCCCGGCCCGGGGCTGGGTCTGTGTGCTGGAACATGTGGAGGCAGAACCGGTTGTGGCTCCTGCAGCTCCCCGGGCTGTTCGACCTGTTCTGCAGCAGCAGAGCCAAGATTAATCACAAGCGGGGAAAGGCCTGTTAACTACACTGGGGTTATGGCTCAGTTGAAACAATTCCAAAGCTCCCTTTTTTTGAAAATCTGTGAAGTGTTACTATAAAATAGTAACTGCTCTTGAAGCCAAGCGAGAGCAGGTTTCGGAATGCCCAAAGCAGTGAGCCATCCCCTGGGTGTGTTCAGAGCATGGCTGTGGAGGGAACAAGGCTGAGCCCACGAGCACTGTCTCGCACTGAAAAAAACTGAGTTTTAGGGCAATGCCAGAGCAATGCTAGTGTAGTCTCTGTGGTCTTGTATGTGCAAAGCTACCAAAGCAAAGCCTCATGTCCTCTGTGCAGGTGCTACATTTCAGAGGTTGAAGGCTTCACCACAGCAGGCAGCATCAGCACAGATGATGATACAAGCTGCTGATTTCACACCCTCCCCTCCTCACCTCTTCCCCTTCACAGTCAAGAATTCCTGCACTTACCTCCTACAAATCAATGCCCAGAAACCTCTAAAAAATGGTAAATAGGCTTATTTGTTAGTTGCATGACATTAAACGTAAGGAGCGAAGTCCTCATATTTCACAATATGTTTCTTTGGTCTCCAACACGCAGTTTCCTATTCAGCAGTGGGTCACCAAGCTGTTATGAATAAAGGGCAGGTTCTTGTTACACAGATCAACCCAGTTAGCAAAAAGAGCTCTCTGTAGAGCAACACATTTGACAATTTTAAAGCAAATTATTTCAGACCTAAATCCAGTTGTGGGGGGAGGGGAGCACAAAGGCAGCAACACAGTAGTTTCTGACACCATCCAAGCTCCTGTCGTGTTGTGCACCCCATGTGAGACAGGCACTTGCAGGCACCCAGAAGCTCACAGTTGGTGCCATCACCCATGTGCCAGCTCCCTGGAGCGAGCAGCAGAAGTGAGATGTCTCACCCAGATGCTGAGATGATCAAGTGAGCTGATCCCTTCAGTGGGAAAATCCTCATCTGGCCAAGCGGTAACACCCGGAGAGGCCCTGACACTGCTGTGGCTTCGGTTCCCTCCTGACATGGCAGAGGGATGTTCTCAAGTGGCTTTGCAGTCAAACTGTGCAACGTAGCCTGAAGACTGAGCATGAGTTTCTCAAAAAGTGAGAAAGATTATTTTTATGTAGTTAGAGTAACTTGTGCTATTTTATGATGCAAGAAATGTATTTATTCTCTTGCAGGTTGATGAATACCTACAGTAAAGAAAGGCTTCTCTGGGTAATTTAAAGTAATTTAAATCTTGCATGAATGGAAAATAATTTTGATTGCTATTAATATGTTTGTAATGTATCCAAATAAAATTTAGATTATTTAATTCTGAACCAGCTAACTCTGAACAGTTAAAAATAACTCTATCATGCTGCACAGCATATGCTGCTGAATGAGCCTGAGCCCTGCAGCAAAGATATTCCCTTCTTGCAATTTCTAAGGGTCGTGAACACCACAGCAGTCTATGTTTTCAAGGAACAAATAAATGGACAAATCTGGTAAGCATGGGGCTGTGTGTGAAGGAGCAGTACAGCCACTACCCAGAGCAGAAAACTCTGGCTAGTGAAGGGTCAAAGTTTGCAGAGCACAAACTAGTAGTGAGGTTAAAGAAGCAGGAACTGGAGCAGAAGAGTATAATGATCACAAAGTTGTCAACATAAATGATGCCAAGGTGAATTTTAATAAAAGTTTGATTCTGTTTACTCCATCGATACTGAAATAAGATTTGTAAGAAAAATAGTGCCATTATGTTCACTGAGAACAACTGATTTTTTCTTCTGGCTTTCACAGTACTTGTGATGAAATTTAAAAAAGGACTTGAGTACTACAATTGCTGACAGCTTTCAGATAATCCATTTGGTATTTTAGAGTTCCAATCATCAACATTCAGATTTAATTGCAAGAAACATCTGAGCTGAGACGTGACAGAAGTATGAGCCCCACTGATAATGCAGCAGGGTTAGTTAGGTGGCATTTGGTCATGTAAACTGCTGATTGCAAGCAGCAGCAGTGGAGTTACCTGGTATCAAGTACTTCTACCTTCATTTTTAGAGAATGAATTATTCCAGGTAATTGCCTGCCTGCCTCTCTTGCTATTAAGAATTGGATTCACTTTATTTTATATGCTGCAGCACTGAATCAGAACAATGACTGACTCGTTGAGGCAGTAAGTATCATCCTGGAGTTTACTGCTTTTGGCTGGAGAGGCAGTCAAAGGACTTGGCACTGCCTTGGCCTTCTGCCATGAAAGCCTCTATTTCCTCCACAGTACGTGGGACACACGTGAGCAGCTCCATTCCAGTGGCTGTCACCGCGATGTCGTCCTCGATCCGCACCTGTCACAGAGAACACACGGTTACCGGGGTGTCCAGCCGGGATGAGAGGCACATCAGGCAGCAGGAGCACAAGGGATGTCTCAGCCCCAGGCAGAGCAATGTACTGCAGGCACTGGAACTGCCTGGCACCGCCTGGCACCACCAGCACCTTGGCACAGAGCTCTGCAGGCTCCAAACCGGCCCCTGCCACCCTCCTGGGGTCACACAGGCTTGGTGGTGACCCCTCAGGTGTCTCAGGTGGTGCCTCTGCCGCGTCGGGCACAGCAGAGATGCTGCAACAGGGAGCTGCAACATGGGGCCAATAAATCTCAACCCCCGACATCAGGAGCAGTAAAAGGAACATCCTCCCCTGGATTTGTCTTGCATCGCTAGCACATGGCTTGCTAGGGACAATGCCTCCTGATGCCCTGTTTTCAAAGCTGTCCTGTTCTGCACTGCAGGCAGCTTCTCTTTGCACTTAAACATGTCTCTAAACACAATAAACTTTCGAAGGAGGAACTGCAACATGAAATAGTTTGTAGCTGATATACCAAACATTGAATTTTGAGCTGATGAGAAAGTTCTAAGCTGGTCAGACATTCTTTTTAAAATACAAACACAGCATTTCAAATCATAGAAGGAAAAAGCAGATCCTCTCAGTTTTCCAGCTCTTGTTCTTGTTCTGAAAAGTGTGCTCCATTTCTGTTTGACTCCAATCTCTTCTTACCAGTAAATATGCCTACACAGTCATTCCCGTTATCTTATCAGAAAAATGTTGCTAAGTCTCTAAGCTGCAATAAAAGCAATTTTAGTAAGGTGTAAATCCAAGTGAACACAAACCCTGGGTACTCCCACCTTAGAGTTGCTTTAATTGTTTCTGACCTCTTGACATTTTCAACTAAAAATAAAGCTGGTTAACATTTGTACTTCTGATTGCAAAATAATCCGTTTGTTCAAACAAAGTGAGTCATCCAGTCCTTATTAAACTGTTTAATGATGTCTTTGCCAGATTATTGCTTTTACTTGGTATCAAGTTAAGTGTATTATAAAGCAGAATTAAATAAACGAACTCCATTGAGTTCACACGTTTGCTTTGGACAGCTGTAAATTTGAAAGCTGTGGGGCTTTGTAGGCTCAGTGTGCCTGAAAGGCTGGTGCCTTGCTGCAGGGGAGGAAACCAGCAACACGTGGAACGACTCCGTGCACTTGAACAGGGTGGGCTTTTTGACTCACTGCTTCACATTTGGCCAGCTGAGCAAAACATAACCCAAGGATTCAGCAAGGTGGTCCCATTGCATCCAAAGGTGAATCCTGCCCTCTCCCTCGCAGCAGCGCCCAGCACCTGCCCTGCTGGGTCCTGGGCACAGGCACAGTCTGCTTGGGTGGACCAGTCCCTGCCAAAAACATGATGGTACCAGGCAAGACCTGCAGGAATCCAGGGGACAGATCTGGTGAGACAGTAAAGCCAAAGCATCACACTGGCAAGCACACCAGTGTAAATGGAGCTGGGCACAGCCACAGTGAGGAAATTAAAATGTTTGTGCAAAAATTGGCGTGAGAGCAGAGGGGAGGCCAGACAAGGCCAGAGCTTTGCCTACAGAGAGCCTTTTCCTGAGCAGCATCAGCTTCACGAACCTTTCCCTGCTTTAGCTGAAATTTCCCAGTGTGTCTGCTACAGAGACATATCAGCCACAATTCATCTGCTTAACCAGTAAAATTAGCAAAAAAAAGTGAAAAAAATAGTGTTTGTCAGTTCAACATTTCATGTCTTCACTGATACCTCAGCACTCTTTGGGATGGACTGACTTGAAAGCCGAGCAGGTGAAAGCCTGACGATGATGGGGATGAACAAGTGGGACGTGTCTGTACTCTATCTAGGCCACAAGAGAAAATCAGGAGGGAGAAGGAGCTGGAAAATAGAGTGATCAAAGAGTAAAGGAACGTACAGTGAGGACTGACAAATAATGGACAACTATTCCACTGGGGCTGGAATGATGGGGAGAGATGGGGCTGGCTAAGGAGTCCCGGAAGGGAGATCCTGGTGGAGATGACAAGTGAGACATCCTGAATGAGGAGTGCACACAGGGGGCTGGAGCTGCCAAAGGTGGAGAACTGAGAGTGACCAAATGGGGGAGGGTGAGTGCCACACACAGGGACCCACTGTACAGGAGAAACATTGTTAGGAGACCATGTAATCTATCCACAGCTGCAAACTGCTGTGAAAAGCAGCAGAGACAGCACTGTCACACCAGCCTGCTCACCATCAGCAACTCCAGATGCTCTTTGGGATGTAGATGGAGGTACACAGAGCCACTGGTCACATTGGGCCTTACCCATCACTCATAGGAACACATCAGCTCTTTCTCCAGGATCTATCCCTTCCTCTACTGGATTAATCTCACCTGAAATGGGTGCTTGCCACAACAGAGAAGACAGATTTCCCACTCTCAGTGCACAGGTTTTCCTTTGCCTAAAAGCAGCGGGAGGGCAGAGGAACACAGGCTCTCAAGGAGAAGGAAATGGTTTAGTTTTCTCTTTTCCCTCACACCCTCCATGCTTCACCCTGACCTTAAGCTCAGCAGCAGCAAGGAGCAGCTTCAGAGGACCTGCAAAACCTTCCCTACAGGAGAACCTATCATTTGGTCTTGTCTTCTGTCCAAATGGACAAAAGATGCTGGATCTGCCTGGCAAGGCTCGTCGGCTTGGGACTGCCTTTCCCAGTGGGGACAGTGGTTATGAAACTTGCTCTCAGAGCTGTCCCTTTTTGCAGGCTCTTTGTTAATCAGTGCTGCTTGTTTCAGGGCTACAGAGTGGTTTGGAATCAGGCACAGCCTAAAGGAAAGCAAACCAAAGTGTGATGTTTGCTGCACCCCCAGCTTTCAGAGTACCCTGCAAACACCCCAGTGGAGGCTTTGCTTTTTGGTGTGAAATGGCACACTTCAAAAAAAGCACTCCTGCAAAGATGCAGTGGCCAGGAATGCCAGGACTGTCCCTAAAATGCCTTTTTTAATCAAGGGTAGTGGCATGATCTGTCTAGATAGACCTGATTGCACAACTGCCTAACACCAGGAACAGGCCATCATGTGGCTTGACTCAAAGGTCCCAACTGTGTCCCAAAGCCGGGCTGTGTGGGCACAGCCAAGGACAGCACAGGAGTTAAATGGCTGCTGTCAGCTCTGAATACAGCCTCGCACTTTGTCCTGACTTACTAATACACTCATGCTCCCCAGAGCCTCCTGGGTTACCTTCCAAGGGAAGGGGGGTTGTAGCACTTATTAATTTCTTTTGGATGACGATATATATAAAAGACTTTTGAGAATCAAGAAACAATTTTGGCCAATTAAATAGTCCAGATTAGCATGATGACAGATCCCAGATGTCAAAACAGGCAACTGGCGAAATGTCTCCTTTTTTTTAAAATCTATTGAGCATTTGTTTGTTTATGGGTGTAGAAAGCGGCAATAGTATCACTGCAAGACCTTAGGATGGGACACTGGCCTGGGAAATGATGCCAGGATGTGGCCACACATGGTACCACACAAAGGGAACTAACACACGTGCTCCATGAGTCTGTTCCTACAGCTGGGATCCTACAGAGGCACATGAATGTAGCCAAGGGGACTTACTTTGACTCGGCCATCGACTTGCCAATAATTTTTAATAGAATAAACTTACAGAGTTTGACTTCTGTATCTCAGAGGGACTGGCTGGGAAACAGAGCTGCGCCCACATGAAGCCCAGGGACGGGCAGTTACACACGTGACGACACCAAGATGTTTTCTACAGAGGCCAACAGGCTCTGTGCTGCACAGTGACCCTTTCTCACCCCATGCTGCTCGTCTTCCTTCTTCTTATTCACAAGCAAGTCCTCACATCAGGAGAACCTTTATTTCAAATGTCCACATAGGAACATTTTACAGAAGTGGATCAATTGTTAGTAGGGTGGGACCACATATTTTATTAGATCGACTGGGAAAAAAAGCGCTTCAGGTATCCAGTCCCTTCATCCAGACTCAAAAAGAAGCAATCAACTACAGGTTAGAAAGAACTGCTCTTACTTCAAATTAATGATATTAATTAGACAACTTCAGAGAAAATGGTTAAAGAAGGTTTGTAAGCAACTAGTTGCAGTTTTTGGGTTGCCTACACCTATAACTTCCCTTACGAGAGCTTTAAAGTAAGCCATATATCTACATTGTGACAACTGCTTTCCTAGGAAAACTTTGGAAGAAATGCTGTGTAGCATTATTACTGCTACATAATATGTAATGTTAAAAAGCAGATAAGCATAACGTTCTTGCCTAGTAAACTATTTAATTTCACCATACACATTCACCATAAACCCAGAAACAGAGCCTAACCTTCTGAAAAACAAAAATCAGGACAGAGACAACTACATGGCTCTCTGAACCAAAAGCAGAAGCAGATAAATATCCTGCTTTTTATTTGGTTTAACATTTGTTCTGAGTAAGGGAAGTTTTGGAAAATATTGTAATTTTAGCAGATCTTCAAGTTCCTGGGCTTTGTAAATCTGTTGAATTTTTAAATGAGAAGAATCTGCAAATGAAAGAAAGCAATATATTTATCTGTCTTTCAGCATTTTCCCTAAGTTGCATAGAGTTTTCACATCCTAGTGAAAGTTCTAGTTTCTACAAATCCTAGTGAAAAATAAAGCCTGAACAGAGACTGAATTTGTAAGGCCAAAAAAAGACTGAATGGTTTTACTGTGTCTTTGAGAAAACATCATATGAACTGCATGAATCAGTAATCAGCTTAGGAAGAATGGAAATGTCAAACCCTAAAGGGCAGCATTTGCAGTCGGTATTTCCCCTTCCCCGAGGATTCGGCTGCTTTTCCCGAGCAATGTGTACAATCATATGCAGAGCCCTGTGTTTGCACATCCCTGTTCACTGGGGAGTGTGTGGGCAGAGCCCAGGCAGCCGGAGGTGCCCTGGGACAGGCCCTGTGCCAGCGGGCAGCCCCTCCCCACAGAACGCATCACCTCGCTAAACTGGGCCTCGGGTTTGCAGGTGGAGAACTGAAGTACCTGTGACTGAAACGTCCCAAAATGGGCTGGGGGGATTTGGGAAGGACTGAACTCAAGTAAAGAGTCTGAGCCTTCAGGCAGAGCACCATCCCCAGCACAACTGCTCGCCTGCCTCCGGAGGGACCTGCATTTGACCCAGAGCTGCTTGTTTGGTAAAAGCCCAAATCACGAGGTCCATGAGCGGCAGTGACAGTCACAAAGGCCGTATCTGTGCTCCAGGGATGAGAAGGGTGGACCTGTCCCACGTGTGCAGAGCCAGAGCAGTGCAGAGCAGCTGGGGGAACCTCACACCATCCCTTCATCCCTCGCTCTTCCCTGCTCTTGCAGCTTTTACAGTCCCTTCATGGCTGACACCAGGCAGCACGAATTACAATAAATGGCTACAAGCTTGTCCTTTTTGGCATGGCACAAGAGCTTTGCTTCTCAATGCAGAGACTTGTCACAGTCAAGAAAATTATCCAAAGCCCAAAAAAGGCATGAATTCAAGGTGAATTCATTAAAATCCACAAACGCCCCGTGTGGACAGTCTTACTCAGAATTACAGTGGTGTTACTTTGGTGAATGTAAGTTCATTTTTGAAGTGAATTAAACTAAACCAAATTAAGAACATTTTAATTAGTGCCGAGGTCTGCAGAGGGAAATGGACTACTTACTTCCTTTTTGTAGAATGTATTTTTTTTAAACTTGAAGGAAGATTGGACTGGCTGTAGTAAGCTCTTTAGCTAGAACTGACACCAATACTAACCCCTGTACTATTAATATTTGTCAGTAAAAACACTGGGCTTCACAGTATATTTTTTAATCCCATAGAAAGCAAGCTTTCTGGCATGCTCTTGAGAGAGATATTCATTCCCTCTGGATAACCTAGAATGGAACACCATGTAGATAACTAAGCACGCTACATGGCACAAATTGCACCTTCTATTTATGCAGAATCAAGTCAGAATTGTAAAGATGGAAAAATTTATTTTGATTGCATTATAACTCAGCTTTTTTGTAGAATTCAGAAATATTCAGATGTACTTCAGCCTCATATTTTATTTTGATTCTTCTCCTGGACAAAATCAAGTGACAACATCTGGCTCAGGGTACGTGTGTATTATTATTTCTTCTCTCTAAGTAAAATGTATTGTTCACAGGGGGATTGGAGATTTAGATTTTTGCTCAATCGTTTTTGGGCAGCTCCCCCTTTTAGCAAAGTTCGTTGGCTAGTGCTCCTTACAAGTCATCATTACAGGAAGCTAAGCAAAAAACAGGGGAGAAAGTTAGACTTTGCTTGAAATCTCTGGAACAAAAGTTCCTGATCCAGCAACTTATTACCAAAGTAGAGATCCTGTGCTGTTACTCCTATTCTGTGCAACCACAGGCAGCAGGTGAGCCACAGGCACACCTCAAGCTGCAGAGCTGCAGTGGGCATTCCCAGGAAGTTGGGGAGAAACACGGGCTTTGCTGAGCAATTCCACAGAAAACTCACCACAAATCAATTCAAATGCTGAAAGATTCCCACAGGGTGTTTACAAGGAAAGCAAAGACAGTTAAACCTGTTTGCACTGCACTGTCAGCCTACACAAGCACAGTGCAGTGCTCCTTTAAAACCCACTTCAGCGTGCGGTGCCATATCGGATGTGCTCAGACAGAAAACGCAGAGTCAGCTGCCTTTCCTTCCCCAGTATCTCAGTTGGCTGGCTGGAAAGTCGTGATAAAGACACAACACAGAGACAGATATCATCCAAGAGCTCAGCAGTGAATGGAGCTCAGCAAGGGTAAGGTCCCTCTCGAGGAGGCTGCACACGCACCACGGGGGCTGCCCAGGAGCCCGGCTGGCTCACACCGCTGCTGATGGCACACACAGCTTTGCTGTCGGGGCTGCTGGTTCAAAGGCAGCTCAGACCAAAGCGCTGCAGCAACTACCCTCTCATGGCTGGGGTGCAGTGATAAATTAGTCAATGGCAGCAGCAGCAGACAATTCCTAATGAGTGACTTTTCATACCACAAAATCACCGCTGCTGCCAGTGATTGTTAGCTGTGTTGAGACTTAGCAGAAGAGCCACGAGGAGGACGGGGCATGAAAGCTGCCTGCTCTATCTCCTCTGTGAAGGAACATAGAAGCCTGGAGAACAATGTGGCACCGTTCAAAGGCTTGCCCTGCTGAAATAAAAACCCACTGGAAGCCACTGCAACTTCTGAGTGCTCTGTGAGGGCGGTGGCTTTGAATGGGAAATGTGCCCTGGAGAGCAAGGACAAACAAGGCCCCTGTACTTGCCTGGCAACTGAGAATGGTCACCCAGATCACCTCCACTTCCCGAGCTGGCCGATGCTCCTGTGCACGTGCTGCTGCCTGAGCTGTCACCCTGAGCACGGGCACTTGGGAAGACCATTAGCCGTTCTTTTGGAAAACAGGGAAGGCTTTACAAGCACAGGTTTCATGCTGTTCTGTCCATAACCCAGTCAGAGCAATTATTGCTGTTTTTATCTACTGCCTCCCCAGCTTGAACAGCATCAGGCTTTTCTGCCTTGGAAGGAAGCACCAGACTGTGCTGCTGTCAAGGAAGCCAACTTTGGGCTACAGCTCTCAGTCTCGTGTTTCATGAAATACCCATTTCACACATAAGACAAAACACCCACCTGGCAAGTCACTGTATGGTGCTGATAGAGAATATTTCAGTCAGTGGGAAAATATGGGTCTATTGTTAATCAAACATCACTAGTACAAAATCGCACTTAAAAATTAGACTAAAAAAACCCAGTTTGTCTGCAGAGTCAAGTGGTCCAAATGACTCCAGGTGCTGCTTCAGGAACAGCCCTACGTGCAAGACATTACAACTTCCAAAAGACTTCTCCCCAAGTACGTAGTAAGGGCAAACAAAGAGAAAGCCAGTTAATAAAAACATCTGGTTAAGGATTACTCACGCCGCCGAACCCCCTGAAACGCCGCAGGACGTCGTTGTTGATGAAGCAGGACTGCGCAGGGTCGCGCAGGGCCTGGTCCAGGAGGTGGTCGATGAAGTAGATGCCCGGCTCGATGGTGAGCACCATGCCCTGCTCCAGGCTCCGCGCCGTGCGCAGGCTCCGCAGCCCCGGCTGGTCGATGCGCTCCACTCCCTGCGCGAGAGACAGCGGGGCTGACACGCAGCAGGGCAAGCCACGGGTGGCCTTGTGCCAAGTATCAAGCCCTCCTGTGCTGACCGCTCCGTAAGACACACAAAACACAAGAAATAATCACAAAGGACTGAAACTGAGCTATGCAATTACCTCCCTCCCATCAGCCCTCATTTAGCTTTCACCCAGAGCAATAACCAGCTCTCAACTCAACACCCAAACTGCTTTTTGCACCACAGAAATCCTGGGTTTTGACATGGTACTGTTACTCTCTACCTTGGGGGAAATACTGCACTATGAAGAAAAAAACAATTACCTGTACTACTCCTTTCTCTACCCTCCCTTGCAGAGTATGGTATTTTAAGTGACATGCAAATCTTGAAATGCCCCTGCCACGTCATGGCTGAAACAGCTGAACTATGCAGCAGAGAAGAATTTCTCCAAGGATATGCAAATACTTATTCTCACCAAATGTTATTAAAATTACACATTTATGATCTTGATTCAGGAGCAATGAGTCTACACATGACCTCATAAAAGCAGCCCATTTAAAACTAAACTTTTGTCAGATTCAGACTTTCAGGCAACATGGTGCTGATTGGTATTATTAAAAGCTAAGTCAAAACAAGCCCTGACTAGCAAAACATTCTCTTCTTCCCAAAAGCTGGTAAAGTAAAATGATATATGAGGACGTGCTTAGTCAAGGAATTAGAAACACTGCAAAGACTAGTTAAGGATATTAATTTTCTTCCCTCAAATGTGCCAGGTATTGCAACATCGGAATAAATATATCTCAGTCCCATTAGCTTTTTGAAAATTCTTTGCAACTGTAGCAAAATTTCACCAACAAAATATCATGATGACTCGTAAACAGCTCCCGGCCCACCAGCTTGCAAACAGGCACACACACACTCTGCTCATGAAACCTTTTCTGCTTTGGCCAGTGAGCCACAGAGACCACGGCGTTATTTATCTGGTCTCCATGTAGCCTTCCCAAATCTTGCTTCTGGCCCAAGCCAGTAATATTCCTTGTGGGCAGGAGGGGCGACTGCTGTCAGCATCCGTAGGAGCATGACTGGTATCACGAGGATGAAACATCCCCTTTCTCCCAGACACAGTGCCCTGCCCAGCACTACCCTCCGTGCCGGGGCCACGCCCGAGCTGGGGCACAGAGGGAGGCCAGAGCAAACCCTGCAGATCACCCATGTTTTCATCTTTCTGAATCATTCCCTCTTCAGAGTGGATACAGCCCTGCAGCACTGTTTGCTCTTGAGTTACACTTTCAGTTCAGAGAAAGCCCGTTTTACAGAAATACTGCTTGCAGCAGCCGCTCAGCAGTGTTGGCTTTATTCTTGCTGGTCACCCCAGCAATGCTGGGGTGGTTTTCTTCCCTTTCCAGAGCTTATTCTGTTCCAATGCACAGTGTCTTACAGCAGCCAAGATTTTCAGAGCTAACCAGCCCAGACATTTGGAGGCAGGTTTGCCCACTTTCACTGTGTATTCAATATGCTTTATGTCATATGTTTGATTTGGACTTTGCAGAGCACTACTTTACACTAAAATAAGAAAACAAGATTTTGTTTTACTGAGCCTAGGAAACCAGAATGCTCTGATATTAAGCAAGGCATTTTGCATTTATATTCTTATCAAAATCCACAGAAAATCAATATATTTCTAAACTTGAAACAATAACTGCTCTGAAATGGAGCCATTTTTCTCTCTGCTGCTGCCCCATGGGGTTTGGCATTTCACACATTCATTGTAATGCGTAAAGGAAATGAGGGCATCCAATCTCGTGGATTAATCTCTCCATGAGCTGTAAACAATTAGATTAGTGTTGGGACCTTTTGGTGTCTTGCCAACTATCTATCGGCTGCTTTACAACAAACAACCCATATTTGGCTTTTAAGTCCACTTCTCCTCAATTCTACTCGTAAATGCCTTTTCCGAGGCAGTCAATCTAAGACAGATGCTAGAAAGATGAATGCACAGCAAGGAAAACAATGGCAAACATCCTCTGAAGGCAGCCCTGGCACAGCCTCCACATTTTTTTGCCTTTTCTTAAAAGAAATGATGCTTAACACCAGGTGTGACAATCAAGCCTCAATGCCCACTTCAGCCATTAAAGCATCACATAGACATTTAGTCTAGACTGCTCCCAGTCTGATCCTGCTGTTAGTACGTCCTCCAAGAAGCCAACAGCACATCCACAACCCAGCAGCAAGCCCCAGACTCATATCTGGAAATGTCCCTCAGCAATGCAGGCTCCCCAGGCTGCGGCAACACAGGGAGGGTCCCCAAGGCACCCGAACACTGCTGTTCACCCAAGAGTAAAATTTTAACTTCTCTGGAAGGAATTGATATTCCCCTCCATCCTATCTCAACTCTGGGTGGTGCAGGCTCTTGGTTTCATCTCCAAGTCTTTGGATTTTGCATATACTGAAGCAGCTACATCTCTGCCATGAAAGCATCTCTAGTTGGCCTTCAGAGAAAGGGTAACACTGCTCAGCTTTTCAAAGCTGAAGAGCAAGTAGGGCACTGGCAGGTGGGCTTGTGGCAAGGAAGACCCACGGACCCTTTTAACAGAGGCTAGCAAGGTGTTCACCAAGAGATGTGGGAAAGGAATGAAGAGAGACACAGGTGCTGGCTGTGGCTTGTATGTGGCCATTCACACTGAGCAGAGGACAGCCCCAGTCCAAGCTGCTGCAAGGCTGAAGGACAAAATGAGCTGGCACAGGGAACAAGCAGAGCAAGGAAGTGACCGAGCTGGGGAGATGACAAAATCCCTTCTTTTGAGAACAGGGCTGGATTAAAACACGCACCAGACTATGGCTTCAGCATGCCACGCGGCATCTGATCTCTGGGCACTCATGACCATCTCAGTAGCCACCATGCCCAATCAGGTCCAGGAGCTGACAGATCTCAGCTCTCAGTCTGCTTCAGTTTATGAAAAGTAGGACACACTGAGGATTTCTTTTAATGACCGAAACACCACGACCCCCAAAAGGAAGCTGACAGGTCTGAAACAAGACCTGCTATTTTCCATCAAGTCAAACTCTACTGGGAGCAAAGACAAGGAAACCTCTCACCGCCATCCATCAGTATGACTCTTCTGCCATTAATGGATTTTCTTCTTTGTGAGGAGGAAACTTCCCCACATTTCACGGCTAAACAGCACAAGCTTTGTTTTCAACAATAACCACGACGTTGTTGTGTAGCCAGATGAAATGAAGAGTAAAAATGTGGGTGCTGGTGGAGCAGCTGTGTGGGTATCTGTTTCTGTTTCCATTATATCCTGGAGGCCTGGCCATGGAGCAGGACTCTGTTGCACTCAGTGCTGCACAATGGGAAAGCATAAACTGATACTTTGCCCCCAAAAAAGTGTAGAGAATAGTCTAGAAAATATTAATGCCTAGGCATCTAAAAAGATACTCCCAGCTATATTCTGGGAAAATTACTTTTTGAATAACTGTTTATTCTTCTGTATATTGCAACAACAGACTGTATCTGAAATTGTTTTCTAAGACGGATTTTATTTGGAGGTACTGCTCACATTTTAAAATTGAGACACTCCTCCTCCAGTAAGCACAGATGTATGACACTGTCATTTGTGACTGTACTCCTGCCAAGAACATTGGATTCCAATTAATGGTTCATCTAAGGTAACAAAAAACAGCATGTCTAGGCAATAAGGAGTGTCAAGGGAACAAGAGAATTATTATGTAAACTGATTTCATTACTATGTAAGTAAAATAAAAGTTCAAATTAAGTGTAGAGTAATATAAAATATAGATCTATATTTGGAATAAGTGGGGAATTAGGAAGTATGCAAATCTGCCTATCCCCCAGAAAAATGGCCATGGAAGGCTAGAATTTGCAATATTCCCAGAATATCTCACTGTAAGGTTGAATTCTACTCCTTATACTCAGTATAAGGATGAACTGCTCCTAAGCAACCTAGTGGTTACTGGAGGCATATATTGGTTTTTGCACTGAAGAACTGCAGTGTGTATCACACTGGATCTTGTTCCACAGACACTGGCTACCAGGCAAAGCCATCGGAGGCAGAGATAGCTCCAGGCCCACCTGAGTGGGCCTGATCTTGGGTTTTTCTTTGGACCAGGACAGAAGAAAACCACAGCTGATGTCCCTGTGCTGGCTGCTCGTCACCCACAGGGCCACGACACTACCTAGAGATGCACAAGCACAGAGGTGCAAGGGCACCTATCCCCCCAAAACCAGGGGCTGCAGCACTTAGTTGGCAGCACCCAGCAGTTCCCTCTAGCCAGGCAATGGCAGCAACCACAGCCACAGCACACAACACCAAAGCTACTCATAACTGCAAATACTGACCCGCAGCAAAAGACTCAGGTAGAGACACAAACTAGTTTCTGGTACTTTTTTCCCAGTTAAATCATCACAGAACTTTCGAGCCTGACAAACAGACTGTGCCCGTTGGAACACATCCAGTGTACAGTGAAGTCCTAACCACTTTACCAAGCTAAGCGTAATCAGGTATTTAAATTAATCAGCACACTAAGATTACACTTAGATAATATGAAATGAACACCGAAGTGAAATCTCAGCTCTTTCACTCCTCCCTATTCTCCCACTGCACATTCCCAACTTCTAATTAGCTCATTTACTGCAAAAGGAATGGAGCTGTGTGCAATTAATAAAATAAAAGTCCCGAATTCCATTTCACTTGTCTCCTGGTCCCTTCTCTCTAAGCCCTTGTTTCGCTTGCTGAGTGTTACTAATGAAGATTAGTTTATTCAATCCTGCTTTTCCCCAGCAGCCTGAGCTGCTGTAGTCACCTGAAGGAACTGCTGTCAGTCCTGCCTTTGAAATCAGCAGCAGGTTCCAGGAGAATATGCCCCAAGCACCACATATCACTTGTGGCATTTGCAAGTCAAAGCTTCCACTTGTGCAGGAGAATCTCATTACTAGCTGGAGCTTTTGGGACACAGCTCAAAGTTAATATTGGGGGAATAGAGGGCACACGATGTTTAACTGGCTATTTTACTCGAAATGTTTTCTTCTTTTCCTTGGTATATTATCAGGTTGCCTAATAATTTTCCTGTTATTGCAGGGAAAGAGGAAAAGTCACCTGCCACTTGTTTGAGGCACTGCTGCCTGATGATTCAGATGGAGTTGAATTTCAATCCATCCCTGTGGCTCTGAGCATAACTTCCCATGTAATTTTTGCTTTCTGATCCTCAGATGTCACCAAGCTCCAGTGCTATCAGAATGGAAATAATAAATATTTTTTTCTCTTTTTATTAAAACCTAAGTGTGAGGAAAAATAAGCATAGCAAATAGTAAAAATCATCAAGTTGACAACTACAACATAAACCTGGAAGATGAGGAGAATATTTAGAGAATTCATAAGAAATGAGATAAAGAAATGCAAAAGCTACCAACAACACTGTTTTAGAACAAGACCAATGACAAGCACCATTTCAAATATAATGGACAGGTTTTCTTGTGACACACAGAAAGCATAAAGAGATGATAGTCTCAAATTAAAGGGCTTTTTCTTTTGTGATAAATACCAATATTGGCAAAAACTGCACAGCAAGAAACCTAAAGTATACCAATGATACCTCACTTTTACATGTAACTGAAAGCAGACCTCTACTGTCTTGTTTTTTCTCTCCTACTGCACCTAGAATCAATTGTTCAAAAACACACAAGCTCCATTATTTGCTGCTAAGTTTTCAGAAATATTTGGACAAAATATATTCAGATAAAAACTCTGTTAGCACACAAAGTCTTTTGCAGCAAACCTCAAAAAAGTCGAAGAAACGTAAGCAAGCATCTCCATCAGAAAAAAATCAATCAGAACCAATGAAACACAAACCAAGCCACTAAAAACCCCAAGTGCAATGACTCTTTCTCAGCAGAGCAGGGAAATGACAGGGCATGTCTGCACCTTGGCACTGCCCCGACAGCACCTGAGCCTTCCCTCCTCTTCTGCCTCTGCGCAAGCCCTAAGTTTCCATAAACACACAAACTCCAGCACCTGTTCTCCCAGGGAAAAGCTGCTGGGAACTGATCACGACTTTTCTGAACACAAGTAAGATGCCACAGCAGGGTAAGAAGATCTGTCTAACTCTGGGAGGGGTTTAAACCTCACAGAAGAATCCCAGCCTGGGGGAAACTCTGCTGGCTGGTGTTTGACCCAGCAGATAACAATAAGCACTATGGATTTCAGCGGTGCCCTGCGTGGAAATGCTGTAGAATTGAGAGTTTTCACCCACCTCTTTCCTTCCTGCACGCTGCCTGCTCGGTGGCCCACACCACCCTGTGTCTCTGCTACACAGAAATTCAAAGAATCAAAACCAAAGTGATTCAAGGGCACCTCATGAAGCAGAAGGTTTGTTTTTTTTTTTTTCTCCTAATCTTTTCTCAAGGTGTACAATTGTTTGCAAGAACAAAACCTAAAGTTAAAATCAGTGAAAGGCCCTTTTACTCTTTGCTCATCTAAGTGCCTCCCATACAGGCTGTTTCATGTTTGCAAGGTCCTGGCTACACAAAGCTAGAGCAAGGCTTTGCAAGGTTATGGCCAAGTGAAGCAATTTGCATCACTGGGGCCCTACATAACAGCTTTAGGCTTCTTGGTAAATTCACCTCATCCTCTGCTTCTTAAAGGAAAAAAACATTAATGCATCATTTGCAATGCTAACCACAAAAAAATGAAATCTTCTGCTTCAGCATAAAGCAGGATACAGAAGGAAAATAATTTTTGCCAGAACAAGAAAGGGAACAAGATTATTCCTGTATTCTTCTAGTAGGTTTGGTGACCTAAATCCCCAGACAGTCACCTGGAACCTGGGAGCAAGCTTTCTGTTAAAGCCAGACACAGCTTGTGCACCCCTCTGAGTAGCAGAGATGTTCCCCCAGCATGCACAGAAATGGAAGCACATGGATAACTCCAAAACAAACCTCTAACCCTAATTTGTTGATGCAGAAGAGCAAAGAAAGGATCACCTTTCCATGAAAATGGAATTAAAAATTTAAACTAAGGTAAATCTTATAATTTAAAAAAAACCCAACAAAACAAACCAAAATGAAACTCTTAATTCATAAGATGCTAAAATCACAGTAGTTATTAACCTAACTTAAATTAACTGGCTTATTATTATAGAAAGTCATCAAATGTACTTAGCATTCTTTAGAGCCTTACAGTCAATTAATATAACATGAAATTGAATCAACTCAAGCATCTAGAGACACAGAACCTAGATTTAAATGAAAACTTCAGCCCCATCTACCCCAGGGTCTGAAAATTTGGGATCACCTACCACAGTTTTTCCATTGCAACAGGCACAAACCCTCATTTATATCCCATATCGAATTTACCCAGAAACAACTGAAAGAATGTGAGAAAACCATCTCCATGATTAAATTTTAGAGCTGAAGCTAAGCCCAGTGGGGTTTTCACCCTTTGAAGCTCTGCCTGACTGAGGGCCAGATTTTCTGAAGTGATTAGTACCACTGGGGCTGGATTTTCAGAACTGCTCGAGTTGCAGTCAGGCCCTCAGAAGAGGCAGAAGGATTTTCAAAGGAGCGCTCGACGCTCCCTTTCCCCGCGAGGAATTCCACGGTACACGTGGGAGATGTGATTCCCTAAGGAGCCCTTGGCTGCCAAGCACTTCTGAAAACCAGGACCTTTACTCACATGTTTCAGCGGGGAAATTCACTATTCGCTATTTTGAACATCTTGTCCTAAAATAAGAGTTACCAAGACACATTTATTTCTGGCCAAATCCAATTATTCTTTATCACAGCCAAAAAAAAAAAAAAAAAAAAAA
>VZRE01011548.1:26140-139959 GCA_013396775.1 Cephalopterus ornatus
AAAAAAAAAGGAAGGGAAATGTTATATTTTCTAATATCCTAGAGTATGCTCTGCAGAAAATCTGCAAGCATTTTACAGTGTTTGTCAAAGAGGAAGAAAGTGCTTGTTCAATGCTGCATGTGAAAGCAGCTTACTGGAAAAGATGAAAATTTATTATTGCCAATTTTGAAAAAAGAAATCTTTGGCTACCAATGAATAACTAATCTAAGCTAACAATGTCTGGAAATAGTTTTTTTGGAACACACAAAACTTTGTGACGGATAAAAATTAGGAAATTAACGTTTATTGTATTATTTCAAATGTAACTGTTTACACTTGAGGAAAAAATAATGGAATAATATCCACTTGGAAAGTTTTTACTTTTAAAAAATCCTTTGTAATACTCCCAGAAATTCCCTTGGCCAAAAGCAAAGAAGTTGCTTTTTAACCAGCTAGCAAAAAAGAGCATGATACTACAGGCATGGGCTCATATAAACAATAAACACCAAAATGGCTTTATGAAATTCCTTATGAAGACCTCACTAGCTGGTAGACATTTAAAAGGCATCACAAACCACTCCATAGTGTAGTAGATGTCTTCAAAATGCGTTTTCTCATGAGACAACGAGGCCTGGATAACGAACCTTCTCCCTTTTAACCCAGACACGCCTCACACCCCCATGGAAGGTGCCCCGTTGCTCACGTTCAGATTTACTCGTCCCCGGAGCCCCACGGTCCCTCCATGCCCCCCGTAAGGCCCTCAGGCCCAGAGGAGCCCAGTGAAGTTCCATCACCAGACTTCTGGGGTGTGTTTCCCTCCCCCAAGTGCTCCAAGGCTCAGCACCTCACCTTAGGCAAACAGCCCAACAGAAAGCGCCTCATGCTTTGGGTCACAGAGAAGTGACAGGTCTAACAGAGGTGAAACTAATGCTGCAGAACCCGGAATTCATAATTTTTCAAACTAAGGTGAGGCCACACACCCATCTCTGCGCACATTTATATGCAAATACAGAACATTAGCTATTCACTCGTGGGCTTTCATATATGCTTCCTTCATATTCAAGAAATTTGCTATTTAGGATTAAATTCTGAAAGTAAATTAGCCATGCAAATGTTCTTAATGTAAGAAATAATTTTAATATTTGCAGGTATAAAATTCTACACAGAGCTCTGGCATTTTTACACATAGTAAGTATGAAACTGGAGAGCCTAATTCATTTGACAATCCAATTCCTATATGCACTTTTATCTGTAAGAGGTTGCTCTTTCAAAACTGTGGATTTATGAGTTTGCTTTCAAAAAAACACACTTAAATTTAATACACCCCAAAATAATGTAGCAGATAATGAACAATTATAAATTAGGTCATATGAAAATAAAAATTAGTTTCAAAAAATGATTCTATAGCTTATCTACCACACTACTGAAATCTGCTGAGAGATGGAAGGTGTACAGGGTCCACTGCTCTAGACTCACACAAAATCAGTTCTAGAAATCTCCCTTGACATTAAGGTACTTGCTCTAACCCTCAAAACATACAGTTTTTAAATAAAAGCCAAGCACAGTAACTTTGCACTCTCAGAATTCTTCTCCCTTGTTCCTAAAATTTAGTTATCTCTTTGCCCTACCAAGTCTTGAGCACGTGCTCCAGTCGTTTCAGTCCCCCAAATTCAGAAAGGTTATTCACAACACAAGTGAAAACAATCTAAGCAAAGGTATGCGACAGCAGGGTCCTGGATTTTTAAGTCCATGAACTGTGCAAGGAATCCCAATCCTTGGGCCTTGCTGAATGTCTCTGTTTGTACAGAGAATGCACTTGGGAGGGACAGAGGGGCAAACATCCACCCCTCTGCAAGTGCAGAAACCTTCAAATCAGAATAGGGCTGCTTTTGATTTTTGTTTCATTTTTATTACATGTAGATTTATTAGCTGGTGCTAATGCATCATTATCACAATATTGTGTCTCAACAATAACAGCGGTTCCCCCAACATGAATAAGCTCCAAAATATACTTAAACCTTACCTATAAAGTTCTTAGTTTCTTTTTCAGCTTCTCGTAAAAGAACAGCTTATATATGAGAGAAGACAAATGATTTATTTTTGTACTGAATTACTGAAAACCCTGGAACAGTTAGCCTCAAATAACCACAACCTAACACGGAGAAAATCCTTCTGAAATCTTTCTGAAGCTGCTGCAAACTTTCCTTCTTTATTGAAACCTTAAGTTCAATTCCCCTTAAGAGATTTTATTTCTCTAGTTATCATTGCAAACATATTGCCACTAATTGGTTACAGAATTTTACCTATTCTGCTTTCAGATCAGAGTCATGAATCACCAAGTTAATTCAAGGGAAAAGGCAATCATTCTGTGCTTTCTGCAGAAACTCAGAATACAGGAGCTTATGCTTTCACATTTGCAAAGACTGGAAGACTTGAGGGATTTTTTTTCTTTCTATTCTCGTCCCAGGACAATTCACCTACAGTGGGGTTCATGCTGACACTGGATATCAAAGTTCAAGACAGGGATTATGAGCCAGCTTGTTTCCATGTCACAGAGCCATCAGGATTTACTGCCCAGGTGCAGCAGAGGCTCCTGCAGCTGTCCCACATCTGGAATGGAGCAAGTGAGTCTTGCTGCAGGTCTCAGGTAGCCTGAGATGCTCTGCCACAGCACAGGGTACGCCTGAATGGTACCAGTGACTCACAGAGCCACAACACAACGTATGAAGAGACTGAACAGATTAAGAATGCCCAAAGGGCGGCATCAGTTGACCTCTCCCCATCAACAATTCATGTTTTAATGAACTAATAGATTTCCTCAAAGTAAACTGCATAAAATACCACACCTGAAAAAACAAGAGACACTTAAATGTGCATCTCTCCACCCCTGAGAAGATGCAACTGGGTAACCATGCACACAGAATAAGAAATGCCGATTGAATTGAGAGGGGTTAATCTGCAGGGGAGCTGAGAGTGGACCAACACTAACCTCTGGGTAGCCTCCAACGTCGTGCACATCGATTCCAAGTAGATGTCCAAGTCCGTGTGGCATAAATATTGCACCCAGATGAACCTTCACCATGTCATCTACATTGCCTTTCAGAATGCCAATTCTAGTCAACTCCTCCAGATGGACTCTGTCAGCCAGACGGTGCATATCAGGCCAGGCGACCCCTTGGAGAGCAGAAACCAGCAGCTCAGTTAACTATTGCTACAAGTTTTTAACGACGACTTTCAAAAAACAGATATAACACATGCCCTTTGTTTACAGGAAAAACAAAGGTGGAAAGAGCAACTACATTAGCACAAAAATACTTCAAACAAGACAAAGCTATTTTAACATGCCTGCAAAGTACAGAAAACTACCAACAGGAGAAACAGCAGCACCTTATAATCCAGACCCACATGAAAAAATATTAAGACACTGTATCTGAGCATGTATATACAGATGTAAATGTATCAGTGAGTCTCCTATAAGAATGTTAACTCTAAAATGCAGCTATTTAAAAGGCAGAGCATAAAATATTACTATCCCATTATTTTCAATAACAATCATATTGATTTAGAACATTTGAGGTGGACAGTACTTTTCCACGTACGTTGAAGATTTAAAGCCCACATCTTTCTGGCAAAGGCACTCTCCAGAAATTAATGATTCCCTTGTGTTAATGGGCTGTGTAAAACACAACTCCTCTAATACGTGTACTAAAACAGCATTACAAAATACTGTTGGTTGACTAGAGACAGAGTGCCAGGATACATTAGATTGCTATTATTTGGTATAGGATACAATTTTGTTTGACAAACTGCTGGGGGGAGGAGGGAGGAAGAAAGCAGCTCTTTTGTTAGTAACACAGTGCTGTCTTAATTAGTTCACCATGGCTTTGAGTCATCATCAACAGAGCAGTTGCAGAGTCAAGACAACTAGGGCTAAGGTACAGTAGAAGAATATTTTCCTTGTTCAATTTTGGCATGATTAAACAAATAAGAAATGAGCAATTTTTAAAGCCAAACCCCCATCAAGTTCCATTTGCTTTAATCCAGTTAAGGATGCAGCTCTAGGGTCTTGTGAACATGAATGTCATATCTTAATTACATTAGCACTTCCTGCTGAAAGTACTGAGGCTTCAGAGCCTGAAATGAAATCATCCTATGAGAGTGCTTAAATAAAACTCAGCTGTCTTTTATGGCTCTGATATAAAGATCAGACCCAAACGGGTCAGCACGTGGCTGCTCTGCCGCGCACCCCGTCCACCCAGACACCAGCGCACCTTCGCGCTGCCCCGGGCCCGGCTGGGACCAGCTCAACCTGTCGGCTGGTGAGCAGGCAGCCTCCTCTCCCCATCAGACTACCCAGGGACCAAACCTTTAGCCTGCTGCCTGCGGGCTCGTGCCTGCCAAGCAGGGCCACGAGGCAGAGGGACAGGCACAATACACTGCACAGACCCCCAAGGGCTGCCTCCTCACAGAAGCCCAAGTGAGTGATGCTCATCCACAAAATGTGTGCAGTCTTCCTGTTCAAAGTGTGCTATTTTTGTGGATTCCTACTTTAAAAAGGAATTTAGATTTTTCATCTGGATTTTTCATTTAATAAGAACCAATACAACTATAACTAGTTGTCCTTTGACAACCATGTTCAATGTAACTATAGCTTTCTGAACATTTGATTGCACTGCAATTTTCACCTCCCTAGATTCACCTGTGTTTCACAGCTCCCTCACATTAGGCTCCAATTTCTTGCATGATAAATTGAAATCATTACAATCTATCACATCAATATCATGGATATCACACTGGAAGTATTAGTGAATCACAGTTGCTTTCCTGTTTATTTTATAGCTGTGAGAATACAAAATTTCTGTGTCTAAGTCCAAGTTCAGCTTCTGCACTTTGCAGTCAACTCTAATTGCTCTAAAAGTCTTTAATCTCCTTTCTGAGGACACTAGATGTTATTTTGAGATCTCTCCCATGATATCTTAGCTGAGTATTACTACAAGGCATCTATTTTCATCCCCATAACTGCAAAACCACATGTAATGTCTGACCCTGGTCAACTATTTGAAGCCTCATCGTCTCTTGATACAAATGAAGGTCCGAACTCCACGGCTGTAAGACAAAACACAACCATACCCCGGATGCTCTGAATCAAGTTAAGATGAGGTGCCTGAGAAAACTGGACATGAGGTGCCTGTTGTTTGCAGCCCAGCTTCCGTCTGCAGCTCTGCTGGTACTGTTGGTCTCAGTCCAAATCCACAGACTCCACTTAAAGAGACAGAGCCACTTTTGTCAAACTTAGGAAGAGATACAAAAATCAAACTGATCAGAAATAAAACCAGCAAAACCACATATCCATTTGTCTGCCGATGTTTTAACAGAGAAAATGAATGATGCTACTGCCCTAACTGAAAAGACAGCCGTGGCTGTAAATCCTGAATATTTCTGGGCACTGAATAAATCCATTAGAGCCCCTTCTTCCCTCGCCTTTACCTCTTTCTTTTTTTTCTCAGTGACATAAAGTGTAACTATTTCCCCTCCCCTTCTCCTGCCCAGAGCTCTGCATTCCCCATCTGTCTTGGCTTTTATATCTTATCTGTTCCACTAGAGACTGAGGACAACAAAAAGCTCTACTGCAAAATAAATAACGAGGCTGGATGGAAAATCTGCAGCTTCGGACTCTCTCTTGGAACCAAGGCAGTGCTTCAGACAGAGCCCAGCAAAACGGCTCTGGACCACTCTTCCATCATCCTGCCAGTGCCATCACTTTTGCTGGAGATGGGAAGCGCGTCAGCTCCAGCTCTCTCCTGAACGCTGCAGGAGCTTGCAGATGGCACCAGGGCAGCTCTGGGCAGAGGGAAATTAAGCTTCTGCTGGAGGCACCCGCTAAATAACACAAATCTTGGTTTACAAATAAATAGGTGCTCGAAGAGTCTTAATTAAAAAGTAAAGTTTGGAGATAGATTGAATTTATATTCTATTGTCTGGCTCCACGTTTTATCCAATTATGACAATGGTGTGGTAGCATTAGGCCACCCTCCTCCAAGACACTTAACCTACAAGCCCTGTATAATACACTCATACATACAATTACTTGTGTGCTAAGACAAAATATGAGGACATTTTTGAGCTGACCAGACACAGTGAATTGAGTGGAATGACTTTTCTGGTCTTCACTTAAAAAATGGCCATAACCTTGTCTTGTTTGATATGAGAGGATTCCCATCTTGGTACGAATAAACTTTAACAATAAGATATAAACAGGCTTTCCCCCCCTTTTTTAAATAGGCAATTTGACAAAGAGGATTTAAATGTGAATCTTCAGACATTTCCTACTACCCTTAGAATCTTAAAAACATTAACTTTATGAAGAGAAAGAACTACTTTACAGTAATAAGGCAATTAGTTAAAAGTACAGAACAAAATCAACTGAAAACAGGGACCCATCATAATTCCAGATCTCTTAGCCCATTTTATACAAAAGTATATGAATATGTTGTATACCTTTAATATAAAGGGAAATATAAGACTTAAAAAAAGTTATTATTCTTTTTAAAAAGTTATTTTAAACCTAAAATTGTATTAGTTTTATCTGGCAATGGGAATCTTTATAATACAATGGCTTGTGCAAGCCCAGCTGTCTCTGAGATGGACTGGCATGTCTGTTTAGTCAACTTTAAGAGCAGAAGTCCTTAAGTTCTGCTAATCCAATTTTCCTTTGCAGACACTGAACTTCCAATAATTGCAAAACGTGGAGAAAGGAGGAAAAATTAAATACCAGAGTTCATAGCTTGACCAAGTTGATAACTTTATTAGGAAAGCCGTGAACAGAACTTTTCGGTACTCTCATGTGACATGCAATTCAATAATCTGGACATGCCACAAGGACCTGCAGTGAGAGTATGTGAGTCCCCCTGTCAGAGCCCAGAGACACCTCTGCTGTGCTCAGCTGTCTGTGCACACATCCACATGTGGACAGCTTTAGCATGGTAAAGGAAACAAGAATGGAAAAGGCTCTGTGTGGGCAGCCAGGGAACAATCTGCCCAACAGATTGCAGACTTGCAGATGTGAAGAAAAACACACCAGCTAAACAATACTGAATGAACATCATTTTCTACTAAGAATCCTTGATACGTGGGAGCTACTTGATGTGGCACTTCAGTTTTTGGATTACTGGTGGTCCGGTGGGGAGCTCTGTGCAAGGTGATGCAGCAGAAGTCAAATACCATATCAGCATTCTTGTAGGGAGAAAAACCAGCTAAAAAACAACTAAAACCCACAACAAAACAACTTCCACACAAGTTACTCTACCATGACTGCTGTGAGTTACTGCAGCAGCTGACTTTTGCAATACCAGCCAGCACTAACGCCCCACCACCCATCACTCACTGGGATGTTTTATTCATATACTATTCAGGACTATTATTTTTAAGCTTTGGTGAAATTTATCATAGTTGCAGACATGCTTTTTTTCGTAAAAACGTTTATGACAGTTGCAGATGTGCTTTTCATGTAAAAAGGTTAGTTCCGTTATTATCTTTAAGCCAATTTATAAACCAATTATAGTCCACTGACAGATGAGGTTCAAAAAGCTAGGTTGGAGGGTCCTTGGACTTTGACAGCTTGTACCAAAAAGAGTCTGTACTCAGGAAAATCTGCTGATGAGGTGTCTGCTCCCTTCTTAATTCTCTGCCAAGTGAGATAGTGGGTAATACAGGTCACTGAGCCAGCCAGTGGCTCCCCAGCACAGCTCAGTTACCACGGCTCACGAGGCTGTGATTCGTTACCTGCCATGCAGCACATGCTTGGGCAAGAGACCAGGGCAAAAAGCACCTTTTACAGCAACCAAAGCACTTGAGATTCCTTGAGATACCCAGTGAATGAACGACACAGCACCGACCAGACAGCGGAGATAATGAAACATAAAAGATCATGGAAAACATAAAACCAGGGAGGTTATTAGTTTTCAGACACCATGCAAGCAGAGGTTTGCAGCTGTGTGAGGTACCATTGAAAAATGGCACACTTAATGCATTGAATTTGCTAAAAGAGTTTTTTTAGAATTTATTCCCATCAACCCAAATGATATCGATACTCTTAGATACTGCTGTGACAGAAAAGAAGAAGATAAAATGAATATTGTTTTACTTCCTAAAAATATTTCCTCTCTAATTGTCCATTTGCCAAACCCACAAAATTTCAGATAAAACACCACATTTTAGAGACTCAAAAACATCATACAAGGATCTCTGCAATAATGTGTAACCTCTTTGATCACACTATCAACGACGAAGATTTTTGTTCCCCTCCAACCCCCCAAAAAAGAAAGAAATGCTTCTAGTGAAACCAGAAATGAAAAACAACCTTATCTTTTAACAAACATACCATAATTTTTAAGCAGTAGAATTAAAAAGATGAGTTGCTATAACGCATCACACTATAAACTGTTTCTCAGTTGCTGTTAACTTACTGGTATTTTCATTCCAATGATTATTTTCTGATGTTTTATTAGAAGCCATTTGAGAACATAAAGTAGAAACAGCATACAAAAGTAATTTAAAATTACTGCATGGTATTTAGCCACTTCGGTCAGAAAGTACTATGAAAAGGCCTAACAGGATTTTTTTGGCCACTAGTTAGGGTACTTTGTGGTTGTAATGTGACAATGATTAAACCACAAATGATTTAACAGGGTTTTTTTGTTGTTGTAGGGTGGGGTTTTTTGCCAACACAGATGTCACAATCTTACTAAAAAAACGAGTATGGCAAGGTTGTAGTAACTTCTCCCCAAATTGTGCTAAGGTTAAGTTACATTTAATTTCTGAGTGTCCACAGACAAGGGCAAAAGGCCCAATGTCCCCTGGCAGTGCCACTGAAATGCAGACAGAACACACAATCTCAGTCCAGCCAGAGACACCCACTGGAACAGATTAAAATCTGCCAACTGGCAGTGACCATATCAGACATAAAACAATAGGTCTTCAAAAATTCCAATCAAACCTAGTTTAAAAAACAAACTAAAACAACTTTTAAACACTAAAAACAATTATTTCTTCCCTCTTCACTTGGATGCTAGAGAAACATTTGTTGTATTTGTGATTTTCATACTTTCCTTTTGGCCCACTAAATGAAATATGCAGTAGTTGCTCAGTCTTTGGGCTTGGTTTCTTGAAGCACCAAATAAGGCAACTCTGCCATGGGGCAAGAAACCCAAATGTTGTGTTCAAACACTGGCACAGTTTGGGCAACAGTAAAGCAGTTCAAAGCTTCATATGCTGTGTAGATAACTACCTGGGGTCAGCCTTAGATGGCTGCACAGATGCCTAATTCAGGGACACGGTTTTAGACTGTATTTTACAGCTGTGGCATGGCCTCAACTGGATACCATATGATGAGAAGAGCCTGTTAACTTGCCTATCCTACAAATACCTGCAGTTCTGACTGCAGGGATTACCAGACCTGACCCTGCCCTGTGCCTTGAATCCCAGTGCCACAGCTCCAGACCATGATGGACTCCTTCAAAAGCCTCCTCTATTCCTCAGCAAGATGCTGCACTCCTGGCAGGAGGGAGAGCTACTGAAGGCAAATAGAGATTACTCCCCATCACCTCTGAAACTTGGACCTCTTCTTCAAAAGTCTGAACTGCACTGTGCTATTCAGTTGTACCATGACAGTTCTTTTGCATCAGTATGATGGAACTTTTCAGCAGTAAATCCATCCTGCCCATTATAAACCCTGCATGAGATGAGCTACCACACATCAGAGGCAACATCAGGGTAACAGTCTGCCACATGGAGACATTAAGAAAAGCAATATGAATAGACGCAAACGTGGAGGCAAGAGATTTTTTCCATGTCTGGATGCAGCACTGGGATTGAGCAGTGCTGGCAGAAACTATGGATTTTACCTATTTGTCCCTTCCAAATAGGTGCATGTTGAAAAGAAGAGAAAAAGATTGGAGGAATGAGGGAAGTGCTTGGAGGGAGTGATTGCAGTATGGAAACTTATCAATCTTTGAAGCTCAGAAAAGACTCTGTTTAGATAAGATTCAGGACAAACAGCATAATCTATGTCTAGCAGGTTTGCACTCTGACAGCTACAGCTGATGCAGTGTCAAGATCAAAGGACTTGTGAACTTTGTACTTCAAGTCAAATTACAATGTATAACAAGCACATTTTCTGAATGCTGAGCTGGGGGAAAAATCAGTGCACATCAGACCAGATGCAGGCAGATTATTCCCTCAAAGTCACTGTTAAAAGCAAAACTACAATGCTACAATATTACAATGTGTTGCAATTAGGAAAAAAGGATTTAAAAAAAAAAAAAAACAAAAAACAAAAAGCCTAAACCCATTCACTACAGAAAGGCTAAAAAACCTGCAGCAGATTTAGGCTGAGTGTGTAAAGATGCCTAAATGCATTTGTCTTGTGCGAGCCGCATCTCTGAGGAAAAAATCCACACATTCAGCCGAGCTGGAGAGCTGCAGGTTTGCTCCCAGATGCTGCTCCGAGATCTCAACATGAGAGGGACTTGGGGGCAGAAAGGCCCAACTGTTTTAAAGTGCCTGTTTTTATACAGTTGGAAGTCGCTCAGCGCTATTTTGGGCTCGCAGCGGTCACTGCATGCAGAGGTCGGTCCCGCGCTGTCACAGGGGGAAGAGCAGCTCCCAGAAGGTTTGCACTCAGAAGTCTTGCATTTCAACAGACTGCTGCTTTCACAGAGGGTCTGCAGGATCTGCTGAATTTGGCAGAAAATATTGCCTTTTCCTTCAGCTCTTGCTTAGGTTACTGCTGCCCTGGGCACAGTTAGGTTACATGACCAACAGCGAGGGCTCCAGTAATCAATGGCACCATTTTTACTTAGTATTTTGCAAGAATCAAGAATTTCTACTTGATTGTCAGTATTGTCAGTGCATCCTTTAGTACCTTCAGCTTCTTTTTCCTAAGCAGTAGCAATGCTTTAAGCATTTATACTGACAAAACCAGAATTAACTTACCACAGAAAGCTATACTGCCTTTGCTGGGTCAATCTTGGAGAGTCAGTATTCAAGGGGAAACTTATTTATGAACACCAATGCCAGCAAGAAATACACAGCCAACTCCATTCAATAGAAAAGGGAGAGAGCAGCCTACAAATAGCTTTTTAAAACATATATTAACAAGATTTACTTTCCAATCTGTCTTTTAACACAATAACACATTCTGAACTGCAAGGGGGGGAAAAATAATACTGCAGTGTCATTCAGCAAGATTTGTGAATATTAAGTACTGGTTACAACATGCCCTGCAAGCATTTTTCTTCAGAGGAATTGGTATAAAATCTTCAACTTCTGTCATTAATGTTTTATTTCTGAGAATAATTGTTTTACTTCAAATATTACAGCAGATTAATAATGATCGGCAGTGCTTTGCCTCAGATATGACTATCTGAATGGGAATAATTCATACGGGCATTTTGAAATTATACAAGCTGTAAAATAGATTGTGCTCTCACAACCTTCCCTGTTGTGCTTTTGTCAAAAATTCCAGTTTTACAGTCCAGTTTCTAAAAATTCATCAAATTCAGCTACTGTTTTTATATAGCAAAATAGAAAAGCATGCCCACATGGTGTTCTACTAAGCACAACTCTGGACTACATAAAATAAAACTCAAATGACTTCCATGCAAAAAACACCCACTGCATGTGAATAAGAACCTTGCTTGTACTTAACTTGGAAGGAATAATTATTAATTACAGGTATAGTTATTTTCTTTAGGTATAATACATTTCAGTCCTAGTTGGATACAGTATCAATTACTCTAAAGCTGTATATTCATAAGCAAAAATAAATCTGAATTCTAAGGAAGTCACAGAACTGTCATGGACAAAAAGAAGCAGTAATCTGAAGTTGAAAATTTTGAATTTGCATATGTTCCTAAGAGCAGCTCTGCTCAACTTAATAACAGAAAGAACTGCTGGTAACATGATCTGCAATGTCAAATAGGTAGCCTAGCTATTAGTTTCCAATTAAACAGTTCTTTAACTGAGTTATTTTAATCCTTGGTCTAATTACTATCCTACCTGAGCTGAATTCTCCACTATTCTTTCTTAATGAGAGGCATTTTATTAGAAACTAGAACAGAGAATCATACTGCTATTTTGCATTTGAATTCCAGCATTTTTTGTTGTCTAAAAGAAGTTATTTATGAAACCGGTACTGGGCCACTGAACCTGCCTCCTCTTGACAGTCCCACTGAAAGATCTGTGCCTCAGTCTTTAGGTACCAAAGGAGTACACACCACCCAAAGTTTACATTCTGCTGTTCAGAAATACAGACCATTCACCCTCTAAGGTCCCGGGGCTTATCTTCTACCTCCATCAGCTTTACTACTTCAATCCTTCAGCATCGGGCAAACAGGGAGGAGGGAAAGCACTGGAAAATTAAGTGGCTGCTTTGTTTTGTCCTTCTAATTCACAGCATTCCTTGGAAAGAAGTACATGGGCAAACTAACTAAGACAAGCCCTCCATTGCAAAGCAGATAGGAAGCTACACCAATAAACCAAACCTGAAGATATCAGGAGAAAAGCACAAAAAGTGGACACAGAGTTTCACACAGCAGCTCAACTCTTGTGCAGTTACAGCTGCCCAGACAATGACCACGCGGGATTAACTTTGTTCTGCATCTTGCACCTACAAATACACAGGGCTTTCTTTGATCCTCTGCCACCAAGGGGAAACCAGGAGTGGCCAGCACTCAAACTGCAGGCAGGACTGCAGCAGCGACCCAAAATAACACACTGAGCCTGCTTTCACGGCTGTGTATGGCAGGTGGCACACAGTGCACGTGTCATGTTTCATCCTAGAGAACTCCCAAGGGCTGTTTCTCCTGGTCTTCAGAGGAAGTCCTCAGAGTTAGACCTACAGAAGGGCCTAATGCTCTTCTCTGAATCATTCTGTACCTCAGACTGTTTGGCCCTAAATCATCTGAACATGAGAAAGAAATGACAGAGTGGCAAGGCTGCTCCTAACTTTAGAGAAACACTTCTCAACTGCAAAATCAAGACTTGACCCAGACAGGCACCTGGAACAAAGACAGAGGAGGGACCATCAGCTACAGAGAACTTTCTGAACTTCAAGCCAGACACTGCTGCCCTGGCTGTTCCGACCCGCTCCCCTCAGCCTCTTTACCTCAGAACACCTCAGACTTTTGGGAACTACTTACTTCTTTGCATTTATTAGGCATCTACAGCACTTCTGGTAGGCTCTAAGGATCAGCTGATATCCACGTGATTAATAAAAGCATCTTTTACTTTCTTGACACATGGGTTTACTTCTTGCTCAAAGATTATATGGCTCAAAGATTATATGGCAATCCTGGCACCAGTGGATGATCTTTGATCCTGGAAGACAGGATTTAAGAGCTTAAAGAACCCATGTCTTTAAATGAAACTTGATTTCTGGGAAAACTAAAACACACGCAAGGAATTTTCCAGCCCTAACATGGAGAAACCTCCATCTTGAGTTATCAGAGACGCTGGCCCTGGGACAGAGACTTTCTTCAAGATGTTCCTCTACAGCATTTATCAAAAAAGCAAAGCCTGAAAGCCAGAAGCAAGACAATACTCACTATCTGGGATAGTAAAATGCAGAATTTGGAGATAATCATATAAGATGAGCTCCAACTTGAAAAAATGCAGAGATAGAAATTCTACAGGGAGACCCTGTAGTAATGTCAGTGTCATGAGGAGCAAAGCTCTCACACTGGAGATGAACTGACCTGGTGAACAACAACTTCTGTGCGTATTTGGAACCATTTTTTATGTTTCATTTTATTGAAACAAACAAACATCAATCAGCAAACATCCCCAGCTGCATAGCTAATGTCTGAATGCAATTTCGATTCAATGGGGACTCTGGATATACAAGCTTTTTAAATCATATAAAAGTAGAGATAGGGACTTGAGTGGCTGCCAACCTGGCCTTACTCAACTGTTCCTTGGGAGCAGTTTGCGAGGCAAAGAGATCTTTTCTGAAACTGGAATTTAAGGACAATAGAACTTATGGATCGAGGTGTTTAAATTCCTTCTTCCCGGCACCCCAAATACTAATGAGTACAACTTAAAGAGGTTGAAAGAAGGTTTTTTCTGATAGTTTTTTTAAACATAAGTTTTGCAGTAGTACCAGGAAGGCTAAGAACAACAAGCTCCCTTCCTTCCCTTTCTCCTGTGATTTTCCATTACTCTACAGAGAAGACAGGGAGTAATGCCTGGAGGTCCCAGTATGCAATTGCAAAGGGATGAAAATGGAAAGTATGTGATTGCTCCAATATTTAGCTCATTAATCTTAAAGACTCTGTTTATGCTCTAGTGCATTAATCCAAAATAATTTTAATTGCAAAGCTGAAAGATAAGCATACTTCCATTTTAGTTCTTCTCAACACAGTAGCATTTTAATATATTTGAGAAACTTCAATGTTTCTATAACTAGAAACCGTCTATAGAAAGTTTCTATATGTAGCAACCATACTGTCCTCGTCAACTAGGAAGTAAATTTTAAGAACTCCAATGATTAATATTCTCTAAATGCTTAAGATAATAACCCAAATAATAAATAGCAGAAATGACTCAAGAGGCTCTAAATGGTATAAATACACAGTCATTTGCTAAAGGATAAAGGAGAAGCTACTCCCCAGAATCTTCCCTAACACTACTGGACTCTTATGTATCCCTGACAGTAAAGCATGAGTTTGAGAACACAGCCATGGCCCAGAGCAGGGCTAAGTGTGAATGCACTTCACACACAGACACTCAGGCATGATCATCAGCAGAACGCCCTTTGCTTGTATCACTGACATTTCCACGTGCATGTTTCAGAACACAGTGTGGGGTGATTTAGGTTAGGAGGGATGCCAGAAGGTACCAAATCCTGGCTCAGAGTAGGGATGACTTGAAAGCTAAGATCATGTTTCTTCAACAACTTGTTTTCTAGAAATTCCATAGAGGAGCTTACAGCAAAACAAATTATTTAACACATTTCTTCAAATAGATTTATATTAATGCCAAAGAGCAAACAATGCTGGTCTCCCAGGTGTAACTAGTGACAAATGATGGATTACAAAGCTAATAAATTGACATTGGATCTAACTTTTGCAACGGGGATAAAGAATGCACTGAGACAGATTTGGGAACCATGCACATGTGGCTTTTCTAATCCTGCAGATCTTTCCACTATCAACAGGCATGTCCAACTTGCTTACAAAAGGTTCTAATCTAGCCCTGCAGTTCAGGCTTTCAAATACTACCATGCAATGCTACAGGCTGGGGATGGAGCGGCTGGAGAGCAGCCAGGCAGAAAGGGACCTGGGAGTCTGGAGTGACAGGAAGCTAAACATGAGCCAGAGTGTGCCCAGGTGGCCAAGAGAGCCAATGGATCCTGGCCTGGCTCAGGAACAGTGTGGCAGCAGGAGCAGGGCAGTGATCCTTGCCCTGGACTCGGTGCTGCTGAGGCCACCCCTCGAGTGCTGTGTCCAGCTCTGGGCCCCTCAGCTCAGGAAGGACATGGAGGGGCTGGAGCAGGGCCAGAGAAGGGCAACGAGGCTGGGGAAGGGACTGGAGCACAAGTGCTGTGAGGAGAGGCTGAGGGAGCTGGGGGGGCTCAGCCTGGAGAAGAGGAGGCTCAGGGCAGACCTCATCACTCTCTCCAACTCCCTGACACGAGGCTGTAGCCAGGTGGGGGTTGGTCTCTTCTCTCAGGAACCAGCAGTAGGACAAGAGGGCTCAGCCTTAAACTCTGCCAGGGGAGGTTTGGGTTGGATATCAGGAAGAAATTTTTTACAGAGAGAGTGCTCAGCCATTGGAATGGGCTGCCCAGGGAGGGGATGGAGTCACCGTCCCTGGAGGCGTTTAAGGTGAGACTGGATGTGGCATCAGTGCCATGGTCTGGCACTTGATGATCTCAGAGGGCTTTTCCATCCTAGTTGATTCTATGACAGCTGTCCAATGGATGTGCTACAGACATCAGAGCCGAGACCTCACACCCTGCCCATAACCATTGCACTCTGCAGCCTTATTCCTACTGAAGGTGTGCTACACAGTACTTTTTTTCCACCACAGTTTGCTTTTTTTAAGCCTGGGCAATTACAGGGGTTTGAGGGGAGCTACTCTAAAAGCAGTATTTTTATGGCTATAGCATGAAGGACTCCAGAGTTGAGCAATGTCAACTGACACTGTGTGAGCTTTGCTTGCACCCTCAGTGCTGACGTGTTACAGTCCAGTTCTTTAGTTACACGACATCTACTCCTTTAGATAGGATTTCAATAGTACCAAGGCCTTTTTGATGGTGCTGCCTTTTCCAGTCCTACAATAAAACCTTTAACATGTTTTAGAGAATTTCAGTGCCAACCACCAGAGGAACAGACCCAGTGCTACGTTTTGTAATGTAGGCAGCTGGCTAAAAGACAGAAGACCTGATGCAAGCAAAACTGCAACATCCATTCATGTGTTCCTACAGACAGGAGAATTCACATGGAGGAGAGCCTCAGAAGTACTTCAGCCCAGTGGAAAAGCTTTCACCAGATCAACCAAAGCTTCCTACCAACCACAAGACGCAAATCCACAAGAAGCCCCTAAATGATTTACTTTTAGGGTTCCCTTATTTGCAAGGCAAGCACAGCTCCTGCTGAACCACTGAAGATATCTGTTCCTTATATAACTCCTCTCCCATCTGTTGCAAAAGCTGAAAACATGCAGGAAAAGAAACAAGAGACTTCACAAGCAGGCAAGCATGGCAAATGCACCAAATGCTGCCTCTGGGAATTAGCAACCATTCTTGCATCAGACTCAGATTCCCAGCAGGATGCTAAGCAACTTGCTTCAGACACAGAGGTTTTTTTATTTTTATTTATTTATTTTACATTTGTTCATTAATCATTTTGTTTCATTTTACCAGAGTTTGGCTTGACAATCTGGAGTGTGATTTGCAGAAAGGCTGGGCACTCAACAGCTGTAACAGAGGTCAAAACAGCTGGGGTTTGAGCAAGAGCAGTGTTCAACTCCCTTAAAAAAGATCTCCAGTGTGATGAGTTTCAGTCTTGGCATCCCAAATGAGTCAATAGCTTTTCCACCAGCTTCTCAAGCCTGCCAGCCCCTGCCTGCAGAAGGGGAACTGAGATGCAGTGCAAGCAAACTTTCTGCCTGCCCAGAACTTGGGTACTGGGATGATGAGCGCTCTGAGACAAACTGGTGAGGATGTTGATAATTTTAGATTCAGAGCAGGCTTTGAACAGTAGGCAATAAACAGCTCCAGGCCATACATGGAACAAAAGGTTAAACTGAATTACTGCTTAGCTGCTCATTAGCTCAGCTCTTACTGTTATATGCATTGTGTGAAGACAGGAGAGGGAGAAACAATGAATAGATCTACAGGAACGTTTTCATTCCAATCATCCTTGGAGGTGAAATCTCTTGGCTGTCCTCACTTGCTGTGTTTTTGTTTACTCAGTGGAGTTTTGAAGCATGAATTGAATTCATTTCAGATGAAAGTGAAGTGGGAGATGTGCTCCAGGACTGCATCTAACGTTCCTCAACCAATTCGGCAAATTTAATGAGATTAAAAAACAATGCAGAAGTGAGGCAAATTAGGACACTAATTTCTGGAATACTCTGTGATACCTGGCTTTACAATGTCACTCTTTTTAAACAATTCTTTTTACGTAGAATATCTCTGTAAAGCAAATTGTTTCACAAATCATTGTTCTGAGAAAAAAGCAGACGATGCCTCAGCCACGAAAGACATGGAAGTGTCAATATTCTGCACATCTGTCCCTGTATTTTAGTTCTGTGGAAGAGGAAATTTAATACAGATGGATGTGACACAATTAAGAATATCCCCCAAGTAGAAATGTAACATTCCTCTCTGACATCTTGGATCATGAGCCTGACTTCGTAGGAAAGAGAGAATCACCCCACTGCCACACAAGCACACCTTTTTGACTTTTGCTTCAGTGACAAGCATCTCAGCCTTCATATGAGCTCCACGTTCCGTGGTTTCAAAACTGCTGCTTATGCAAGACTGAGTATGTCTTTCTCCCCTTTTATTTTAAACAGATTTGATTTGTGGCAGGAGTTGTGACGACTGCACTGAACTTGGGCTATAATCCCGCAGAGAGTGTTTCTTAACTTTCAGAATATATTATTTGGCTTGCAGAAGGAATTCAGTTCTTGCAGTTGGAAGGTAGGGTAACCCATATATATGATTAGAGCTGTTTGCACATTTGGATCACGCACAGGATGTAGTCAGATGAATGCTTTTCTACGATGAAATACAATGTTTTGGAGTATTTTTAAAATTATGACAACTGTTTGTATATAAAAGTATAAACAAAATGTATTAGGAGATGTGTTATCTCTCAGAAAGTAACTTCACTTGAGAGTTAATTAGGTTCACATGAGAGGCAAACGGAAAAAACAAATGCAAATCTTTGAGCCACACACATCTATACAGAATGTTTAAGGTTGCTAGCAGTTGTGTGTCCTTCCACAAACACAGTTATGTAACCCAGTATTTGGTTAGTGACTCTCCCTAAAGTACTCGCTCTCTATCTCGCAGTGAGAAAGACCCCGGGAATCATTAACATCCTGAAGACAACAACTAGATGTCCCCCGTGACCCTTTGCCACAAGGAACAATTAAGGCCTCAGTTCTGCAGCTGAAGAGAAACCCCATTTCCTACAGGTGCTCCTGTGCTGTGTGCCCTCCCTGTGCTCAGCCTGCCCCAGCCTGCTCCTGCCACGTGACCACAGCCACTTGGCTGCCTTTGGTCTTGGGAACGCTGGGAAAGGAAAACAAGCAAAAATAACAGCAAAATTAACGTGGGCTCCATAATTCACAAAATCTGACTGAAACATGATGGGTCTGGCTTTTAGATTTAGTGCCTCTAATCCTGCAAGCTTCTCGGCCTCCTTTTTCAGAGACCTAAAGTATTACAGGGAGAAGAGCTGAATTCATATTGTCAACTCCTGCTCCCTCTGTGATAGTCCCAGGAGTAGATCCTGGTGCTTTAGTCAATGAGTTAGGTTAGTTCAAGGAGGAGAAGGAGGCTCTGCCTCTCCCACTGCCACGTCTCCCTGTGGGCAGCAGTGACAATGCAGTCAGTTTGCAGCCGCCCCTTCCAGGGGCTTTCTCGGTAGCCTGAGAAGGATGTAACACTAACCATGCCATAAAGGCCAGCGTTTCCAACCCTTCTTTTTCGGAATACTAGTCTTCCAGGAGATCCTAAAAAGGACCTGAAAAGCAGACTTTGCCAGATGGTGAAATTTTTTGCGCGTTGGAGGACTCTAACTGGATCTGTAATTCAAGACTGCAAATGGTCCAGGTTGTATTTCACTACTCTGAGGAACAAAAGGAATGAAACCAATGAACCAGTCCACAGAACATTTTCTGTACATAGAAAATTCATGATTACTAGTCTCACGAACAGTGTAAATGCATATTTGCACCATTCTTCCTAACAGGAAAGGCAACTAAAGCACAGTGAGAACAGAAAATTCAGTTCCATCTTCTGCCAGAGGTTAAGAATGATTTCTCTGTTTCTGAAACTCAAGCTCCCAAAGCTAGTAAAAGATCCTTGCAGCTACCTTTCAGAAATACTCAACTTATTATGTCCTTATTTTCTGACACTGTAAATAAAGTGTTCAGCAAACTGAGGAATTCTCTACAGCATCCTGAGCACAATATCGTATTAGCTCTCAAGTTCTGAAGACAGTCTGCAACTTATTAGCATGAAATACTGCCAAAAATGTTACATGGAAATAAAGGTGGCACTGAAATGCAAAGCAAACTATGAAGAGGAATAGGGACGAGATTCTTCAAGGGAGAAACAGCAGATGATGGAGAATGCATATTGTTATTAAAAAGCAAAATATCTAGTCTCATTTTGCAGATAAGCATCAAGTGTTATTTCTCCCTTCCAAGCTGCTCAAATAAACAGTGCTGCTGCCAGCTTGTATAACAGGAAAATTGCATCTGTTCTGACTGGCAATCCAGAGAGCCCCTGCACTCAAGGCCTGATGACTGAACGGCAAATTTAAAGGATAAGTGTGCTTTGTGCACTGAGTACATTCTTCTCAAAGCTATTCCATTACTAATACTGAGAAATGCTCAAGTGCCTTCACCAAGACATACTCACAGCAGCAGTTAGCTCTAAAACACTTATTTGCTGCCCCAAAAGTAGAATCAGAGAAAAATTAGATTTTCATTAAGTCAGACAATTGTTTCAACTATGAAAAGTTGCTGAATTAGTTTGCCTGCAATTTAAAGGCACCGCACAGAGAAGTACCCAACAGCCAGTGAAAAACTTTTTAAGGCTATTTATCCTTCTCAAAGATGCACAATCTATCCTCTTTTTCAACAGAAGATTTCTACTGTGCTTACACATGAAATACAGAAAATGCTTGAAACAAACCAAAGCACAGCACACGCGTTCACCTGAAGTCTGACTTCAGCATTTGGCACAAGCTTCCTGAAAAAATGGCAGTATAAAGACACAACCAAGTAATAACTGTCACCCCCTAGATTAAACGAATTTTAAAAAAAAAAGTAAGATTAAAATATCCTGACAATAACTGGTTTTGTGTTATGCTTTTAAAAGCACGTGGAAAGTGTTGTGTGTCCTACCTCTATACATCAGGAGCTGCCGAGACATGGAAATTAATTTTATGATCTTGCTCCTTTCCAGCACTTTCTAAACCACAAACATAATTGACCTGACAGCCTGAACGCTGCCATCAAGCTTTTCAGTTCCTGCTGACACGTGCTGATCTTTTACCTGGTTTGACTGCCTTCATCACGGCCCTCGATGACTTCAGCACTGCCTCATAGACAGCCCTCTGGTCAGCACTGAACTTCCCATTGGCAGGGAAGGTGCAGGTGATGTCAGAGCCGTAGCAGTAATACTCTCCTCCCATATCAAACAGGCTGAAAAGGAAACAGAGGAGGAAGAAATGAAAATTGAGCTCCAAAGAAATAGCAGAACACGTAATAGCAGACCTTTCTCCTGTTCTGCACTTAGAATCCTCTGCCTTTTGGCAGTTCGCCACATAATCACTAATTGAACGCTGTTCCTCAGTAAAATGAGACAAGAGTCCCTTGGAATCTCCCAGTAGAAGGGTATCTGTGTCCCATATGGCTTAAATGGACTGTGCTGGTCCTGGATGGAAATGCTGAGAGAACACAGGAAGGAAGATAAAAAGTACATGAGGAATCCACTTCAACCTCTTCAGTTCCAGTTTCCAGGACCTTTTCTCAGAAAAATAAAAAAAAAAGTCCTTTTTTTCTTTCCTGAGAAATGCTAGCACCACATAAAGCATCCAAAATCCAAAACAGAATCCCACTTAACAGAGAAATGTTAATTCAATTATGGCCTTTTGTATCTAAGTGGCAAAACACATCCGGTGGTTTAAATACAATGTCCCCATTAAAGGTTGACTGCCACTGCTCACAGTGTAAACTTTCCATTAAGACAAACTTGCCTACCAGGAATTAAAGGAACAAGCATTATGGAAAGACCCACTCAGAAAAGTACATGTACTACAGTTTTCTGCATCACAGCTAGAAGAAAAAAAATCATTAAGTATCTTTTTTTATGGGGACAAAACCCCTGCCTTACCTTTTGAGACGCATAATTACTCTATAATCAATGAATCAATGATTCACCACTGATTGCTCAGCTGTCAGAAATCAATCTACAGGAACAGCAAATGGGACTCTACACCTCTGTGAGGACCATGTTAGATATCTGCAAGGCTTCTTGAGCCTACCTGATAAGGCATTTCACTGGTTTCAGCAGGCTCAGAAATCAGCAAATAACCAAATAACCACTTGAACCAGACAATACTTGAGCAAATAATCCCCTTAGTTCATCATATATTGGTTAGAAGAAGGCACATTTTACGTCTAAGACTTTGGTCTTGACACACACTATTCGTGTGACCTCCTGATTTCTCAGGTAATGAGTCAAGTTGAAATCTGCTAATTTAAGTCTTCTTCCAACTACCCCAAAGAACAATATGAGAGGTGAACCATCATAAGAAATATGATTTTTCTTCCTCTTGCTGCTCTTTCACAGCAGGGTCAATCAGACAACGCAAGCAGAAGGCAGGGCACTCCACTGGGGGACCCTCTCTGATGCTGCATCCTAGTTACTGCAGTAATTAGGAAAACTCTACAGAGCAGCTCCGTCGCCAGCCAGCAAATGTGACAGGGTAAGGATAAATATAAGCTCCCACAGAAAGTGCTACAGCTGTTCACCGTTTCCAATATACCTGCTGCTGAAAGCAATAGGCAGTGAGTAAACAAAGGCAACCAGGATAACGCTAAAGAATATTTCAGCAGACTCTTCTTGCTGCATTGCATACACAGACACACACTCATGAAGATTTACTCCAGGAAACTTTAAAATCCACCCAACAACTTCCTCCATGAACAAATCTTTGCAGTGAGTGCAAGCCCTGCTGAAGTCATTGCCCGCCTCCCCACACTGGGCAAGGTTCACCTGCAGAGAGACTTGCAGGACTGGAACTTCAGGAGCAAACCCGGTGGTTACAGATGCAGAGCTGCACAAGGCTTAAAGCTACAGGAGCAAACTCCGTAGGAGAGTGCTACAGAGAGACCTGCAAAGTTAGATATGTACACACCCAGCTAATACAAACACTACACACATTCAATTCAATATGAAACACGGAATGTTAGAACAGAAAGTTGCGAACTGAAAACAGATACACAACAGGCAGAAAATGTCAGATATGCACAGGGTGAAAAAAATACCATCAGACACCAGCATAGCAACTGTAAACTAGCCTGGACAAACCTCAACATCAGAAACCCCAGCAACACTGCCTAAGGTTTGATTTTATGGTTAGACTCGCTTCTAAACATAACTACAGATACTCATAGAAAACTATCAACAGAGAAAAATAGTTGCAGCAACTAAAAGTCATGCCTACACGCTGCAGTGTGCCAACAAGATGCAGATTTCAGATCAGTTCTAAATTTTTTAACCCATCCCAAATGGACCCGTTCAAAATCACAAATCAAGCTGCATGGTGCTTTGTGGGATCTGCAGCAGCTCTGTGGTCCAACTCTTTTGCATTTACAAGTGTTAAATGTCCAGTCAGCATGGTGACAGTAAAGCTGTGGCCAACAATTTCCAAACTCCCCATCCATGCCTACTGCAAGTTGCTATGCTTTGTATATTTTCCCTGGAAAATAGTTATTCCGAACTTACCAGAGACAAAACTTAAAGGTGATGTCTTTAACCTTACAATTATCAGCATCTTCTCAAACCCACTCATCACTCAGTGGCTGTAAAATGGCTTTTCAAGTTACTGGAGCACTGAGTAATGGAAAAAAAAAATCACAAAGCTGATGGTACACCAAAACAAGGCTCACAAGCTAGGAAGCACCATTTGTTCAGGTTTCTTGGCTCTCAGACAAGAGGAGACTTGAGGGAAGATGATCTTTCAAATTCCACCACAGAGGACAACACACCATCCAGCCTGAACGCTTCAGTGAGAAAGCATCCAAACCAAATGGGGCATTTGGGAGATATTTTGGCTCTTATAGGGAATTCTCTTCTATTTAACTTCAGTTGGGAACATATCCATTAGTTTAAATGTTGCCCAAGACGTGGAAATAGCCCAAATATTGTAGTTATCCTGAGAAAATAATGGGAGCCTGAGAAGATCCCAGTTTTGTATATTTGCTTGCCAGGCAAAGTGGTGAAGCACATTTAAGTCAAATAAAATGCATGACAGCTACTATCTTCTCCTGTTGACTAATTGGAAAAAAATTCTAAAAGCACGTTCCTTAGGAAAAACATTTATTTTACCCTGAAATTAGGTAAACTGCTAGTGAAAAAGATATTATTAGTGTATTCTAGTATGTTTTCAGCTGCATGTACAAAATTACCTGCCCGATAGTGCAGTCTTAAAAGGGTCATGTACAGAAACAACTACTTAATGTTATTTGGACTGTTATCAAATGTAGCAGCAATATAAACAAATTAAACACAGAAATGAAAACAGGCCTTCTATGCATCTTGATCTATGGCTTACGTTTTAAGAACTGCTTAAGACAGATTAACATATGTAATAATATAATAAAGATTCTCCAAACTCTATTATATTTCCCTTTTAGATAAATTAGGTGCTAGCAGACTGTATATGTTGTCTGTTACAAAACTTAATTGTGAATTCAGTTTTCTGCTGAACGATGAAAAATGTCTTTCCAGAACAACTCTTTCCCCATTTTTCAGCACAGGATGTGTCTGAGGCTGTCAGGTTTCTGAGGCATTTGAAAGAGATGGTGGCTGGAGAAGGAGTTTTGCTGACCAGAGAGAGATGCTTGGTTGTATGTCAAACTCCTCACTGATTTAGCTTGAAGCTGAGGAAGTCAGCTCAATCTCTTTCAAAATCTTCTGAGAGAGAAAATAATCTTGCTTTGTGTCATTCTGTGGGGAGCAAAAGCAACAAAAACCTACCTGCCTTCATATCAGGGTAAAATAAAGCAGGTTTAACAGTCAGAAGACCTGGGCACCCTCTAAAAAATTCCATGTTAGTGTTTCCATCTATTTTCTACAACTACTAAGAAGCTATACCACAAGTAAAAGATGCAGAGCAAAAACAGCCCAAACTTCTCCTTGGAAGCAGGGGCATGACTCTAATTGAGGCTTCAGTTCTGTGTATACATATAATCTTTCCTCCCAAACATATTGCAAAATACCGTAAACATTACTAACTAAAATTGAACAATGCAAAGTATAAGCAAAATCAGATAACCTGTCAGCTGCTCTACTGACAGAACGCCTTTCCTCCGTACCAGTAATACAACATTAGCCAAGAGCATCGAAAAACAAGGTGGCTTCTGCCTCTGTTTTACAAGTCACCTTCAAAAATTACTAAGGGCATTTAATTCCTTTCGCAGGGAAAAATCTGAAACCACAACTTTATATAATTTTGTACACAAAACAGTCTCATAGTCCAAAAGAAGGAGGACCGTGTGACATGCCACAGCCTTGCAGAAAGGCTTGGCTGGACGCGCCCCTCCTCACAGGAGCTCCTCAGCCCTTCCACGTACAACTGCACTGGGGTTCTGCTCCTTGGGCAGGAACCCAGGACTGGGGTTTGGAGGAAATATTTCAAGTCCTGTCAATTTTAAAGTGAATACAGGCTTGTAAGTCAACACTGGAACTGAAACACTACACGACACGATGCACAAAAAGCTCCTTTCCCCTCCTGTCCCTCTGAAACAAAGCGGATGAGTAAGCCATGGCTGTGTTACTTTCACGGAATATTGGCACCACAAAATGCAAATTTATAGTTACATTTTTGGCTTTCAAGCCAAGAAAAATAAAATGTATTTTGATATTGATTTTAGCTTTCTTAACCTCTGACTGTGAAGCATCATGAAACAATTTGCGTAACTCTTTAGATCTGAACACTGTGGAATATAAAGACTCATGGTTCTTTTCTTCATAAAGTCACTCTATATCATTTTTAAAAAATAAAGCATCATCTTCCTCTTAGCATGTGTTTTACTTTTATAGGCTTGCTGACACTTTTATGGTCAAATAATTTGAAACTGCCAGGCAATGAAGCAAATTATGGCCAATATCACAATGGGAGGCAATACTTTATTTGGGATATCTGAGCCATGTGTATGAATTGTTATGATCCAACCACCAACCCAACCCAAAGACAAGCTCTCGCAGGCATTTTTTGGGAAGCCTACAGCTACTCCCACGAGCTAACACATAAACCTGTCACTTGCCTGCTCTACAGATCTGCCTGGTCTGTACATCACAACTGGATCTCCTCACCATAGTTATAAAATAGTTATTCTTCTGCATTGTTAATGTGGCAGAGCAATGACTGGGGTGAAACCCAGGTGGGTCTGCTCCTGGTGCAACACACTCTGGCACTTGCACTGAGCATCACCCGCCTGCAACCCACGTCCTCGCCAGCTGCTGTTCTCAGGACAAAACCTTCCCTTCCCCTGGGTGGCTTTGCAAGACTAGCAATGAGAAAACTGATAGTGCCATATCTTACTGTGCCCTCCTCGCACCTCAGGCTAAACAGGTGCACTTTACTCAGCAACATTTACTGAGGTTTTAGGGTTTTGAGCCATTAATAACCAACATACATACGAGCAGCCACACAGATGAACTGGTGCCAGCCCAGTCCTAGGACAGAAAGGTATATACAACATACCAGGAATCAAGGTAGATACAGCATTTTCCTCCTCTTCTTGCACTAAAAGCAAGTCATCCCCAGCTGGAGGTTTATTCTGTGTGATCTCAGCATTCCCTGCTCCGAGTTCACAAGAGAGCGCTCTGTGCTTTACACTCCACGCAGCAATTAAATCCTCACGTACTAACAAAATCCAACCATTTGTTTGGTTAAACACTTCTAAGGCAATTTCAAGCTTAAGGGAACTAGGTATCAGCATTTCTATGAGATACATTCTGGAAACACGCCAAGTGATTTGGAAATAGGGTGGTTTAATAGCACACCACAAGAATGAATTATTGTAAATGATATCACAAGGAAGAAAATGGAGAGTTAAGTGACACACACTTTTTCATACACTTGCATCCTGACTAGCCAAGCAATATCAATTAAAAAAGCAACACTGAGTAAGATAACATTGCAAACTCCACCAGGGAATTGGGACAGTACATAGTCCCACCATGCTCAAGAAGGGTTTTTTTAAGAGAAGCCCTGCTGTGACCAGCTTCCATCTGACATGGCAGACGGAGGTTGTACTGACTGTCTGGAAGCCAGGCTTGGCTCACTGATTTAATGCTAGCAAGAGCCTGTAGCCACACAGCTAATGCAGTCACAGAGACACAAAATGACTACATGACTACTCTCCACTGATTTACATAACCACGTGGCCCCACATTTGGGGTTTGTCCTCAACCACGGCTTTTCATCTTGTCTACCTTCTTTCTCCATGACTTTCCTATCTTTGCTCCGCTTAGAGCACTGTCTCACTTCAGGCTTTCCCAAACTGTCTCAAAGGTAATGGGAGGCTTGTTGCAAACTTTTCTCACAGAAGATGACAAGATATGCCACTAAGCTTTGCTCAGATAGAAAGAGGGTGACAGAAATAAATAAATCTGTCTACACTGAATTTTGAAGGGGAGAGGATTGCTCACCTGTATCTCTGCAATTCCAGCTACTGAGACTTCAGTGGCTGTAGCAAGAACACACAAAAGTTTGAGCTGGCTGGATTAAAACGGGAAAAAAAAGGAAAGAAAGCAGCCAAACAAAAAAGCTTCCCCAGGTGTTTGTGCCCTGCACTGCCCAGGGTTTCCTCTCACTGCCACAGACACAGAGACACCACTCACAGAAGCAGCGTGGTGGTGGGAGCTGTGCAGGGTGTCCTCCCTCACAATGATTTGTGCCAAGCAGAAGACCTTGAGATCCATTTCTGCCACAGGATATGAAATCTCAACCTTACCAAATCCATGAAACGAGCTGCCCATAGGAGTTCCTTCAGTAAACACCCACGTATTCTGTGAGATTTTAGGTGCTATTTTCATACACAGGTTAAGCAGGAGTTCTTGCTTACAGCATTTATCTCTGGAAGAAATCTATGACAAGATCCTTAAGCTTCTGCACTAAATAAACCAATTTCCATGATCAAATACAAGCTCTCCTCCAGCCCCCTGGAGTTTGCATTAATGCCCTCTTAAAAATGTTGTTTGCCCAGAGCAAAGAGCCAAAAAAGCTCCTGATTGGCTTGTTCACAGCTAAATTCACTCCCAAGTACCCAGTGTTTCTGCTAAGCAGAGGGATGTCTCTGACACAGAGGTGCTGCTCACAAATAAAGACCTGGGAACACCAAGCCAGTACTCTTGTGTTGGGAGAAGGAGGTGGCAGCAGTGGGGGCTCCACAAGATGCAGCAGTGTCAGAACTGCCTACGGAGCACCTCTGCCAGACTCACACTGACAGGGCACCAGAGACCAGGAACGGGCTCAGGTGAGGTTCTGACAAAAGGGTTACCTGTTTGACTTGTCTTTTTGCTGAATGGATGATTTTTTTTTCTGTCTGTACTATCCCAATTATTATCCATTTTTAACTGACATATTTAATAAGCAACGGTACTCTTTTTAACAGAGACAATTCTTTGTTGAAAAGTCAACAGAGATGGCAGTAAATCCCAGGTTTTGGCCAGCTTCCATCCATCAGGAGATCCCCACTGGAAAGGCAGTATCTGGGGCATTCATGGCTGCAGGTGACTCGCTCAAACAAGGAATAAGGATGTCAGAGCTGCGGGGAAGAGGAGAGAGCACGCAAGGAGAAACCTGTATCGGCAGCTGAGTACTTCCCAATCAAAGTGACAACCGCAAACCTCATTAAATGCTCTTCACCAGGATGTGTGATACCAGCAGAGGGTAAGAACAACACAGCTACATTAGTAAGTTATGACAATTTAGCAGTTAACTAAACCAGTCCATTTCTAGATGTCTGCTGAGAAGCGGAAGGTACCCACTGAAAGTGAATTGTAAAAGTTTGCTACTTCTATTACAGGCCACCATTCTTGGGTGCTGACACTTGGAACTATGAGCCTCAGCTTTCAGCAGTTGTTTTTGGACACTCTGACCTGTGTTGCCTTGACAAGCAACCCTCAGAGATCACAGGAGCAGGTGAAGTGTCAGACCTTACTTAACAACTTTTACCATAGATACTGTCAGGTTTTCTTGTGTGTGTGTGCGTGTGCACACTCACACACGTGTCTGTGTAAGTAAAAGCCTTCCAATTTCTCTCCATGATGGGAACTGAGCCAGTGTCCAATGGCACAGGTCCATTTAGTTTTTTTAGACAACCTCTGGTTTTTCTGGTGACTGTTTAAGCAACCTCAGATTGTCAGTGCTCAGATGGAATCCACCAGACAGGAGTTTCCCAATGCTCTACAGAAGCTGACAACTGAATGAAAAACTCCTGACAAGACAGTTGCTGGTTTTTCCATGGACATGTCCAAATGTCCAAGCCAAGTGCACAGGAATTAGAAACGCTCTTGCCTCAAAGACCTAACCCCTCAGCCCAGACGTGGAGCAGTTCTACACCAGAGGGACTCCCCCTGAGGCCCCAGCTCAGCCAGACTGTGCCTCTCCCAGGGGGTAACAAGTGGTTCTCTGAACAGACACAAGAGAAGAGCCAGCACTGCCCCAAACACAAGGACTGGGAGTTATGTCTAGTTCAGGGGAGAGACACAGAAGTGCTGGGGACTAACTCTACCTTCCCTCTGAGCCACACAGTGGTTTAAAAGCCAGGCAGACTCCCTCTAAAATCGTATTTTGACCTACACAACTGAGTTCCCACACCAGTGAGAAAGATTTTGCCACTGAAATCCATCCAAGACAAGCAACGTCCATCAAGAGTATTTCTGTCATACTTCACGTGTGTTTGTATTAAAGACCACCATAAAAAGTGGATTACACTAAATGGCATTTATAAATGATCCACATTAAATTATCAAGAATTAAAAAAAGACACTAGGCTTTATTCTGCTTGTGTTCTTTGAAGAGATGAACACTCTGGTCAAATCAATCCAATAGCAGCCAGGTTTTTTCAGACTACACTGGCAATGCTAAGCTAAAACTATGACAGATAGAACTCGCAGGTGACAATTAAAAAGACATTTCACATACACTATAGACAGCATAAAATTAAGAGGCAGACTATAACACAGCACTTATAGGAAAGCTAAAATTTGTTACAGCAAACAGACTATTAATACTTTTCTTACTGACCTCTGCTTTAGTTAAAAGGCTTATACATTTCTGACAGCAGGCAACCTCACAACTTGAATTAACCAGTACTAACAGAGCACATTCAATTAGAGCAAAATTATTGTTAATTCTAGCAAATATATTTCTCTATTTTTAATCAAATTCATTTTTTCTAGATTAGCATAAAATTAATATAGTCTATAGCTACAACAAAATGAAAAATACCTACACTTGATGAAAATAGTAAATATTAATCAAACCAGAGGAATCAAGCCAAAGGAATTATTTAAGAATTGGATAGCCAGCTGATTTTGCAATCAACCAGTAAGTAGTAGCAATGTACTTTGTATTATTATTAGAAACAAAACCATTACTAACAACAAGTTGTTTCAAAACTGCAGACCGAAAAGTTAAAGCTAACCATAATTTTTGCATATTATTACAGCATTGAACTTTAAAATGCATCAAAATGCACAAGGCCAAATGAAAATACTAGGCTCACCCACATAAAATAGTTGAGCATTTACATCTGACACATTAACATCCTGAGATCTTAAAAGCAGTGCTTTCAAGAAGTAATAAATACAGTATTTTCCACTTGGGGTAGAAAAGGGAGGACTTCTACTATCTGATGGAAAAAGATTGGTGAGTTCCCGCTTTTTAAATGCAACATTGCCCCCACCTGGACAAAAGAATTTTGGTTATAGGTTGGCATTAGTACCCTAAAACTTGATAAAGCACAGTGAGAGTTCTAAAAAAGGAGTTTGGAAAGGAGGCACAGCAAACTTTGATCATCTTTTGTAATATACCATTTTCAAGCTCACCTAAGTCTTTTAGTTGATTTATTGAAAATCTTTCAGTATTTTCCTTAAATAAATGATAGCCACTCAGTACTCACAGAAAGTCCTTTTATAAAATACTTACTTTTTCCTGCAAAAAAGAGGATAGTGCATTTTCTCCAAATAACACTGTATAATATTAAGATAAACATGCTGATACAGTTTCAATCAATATGTATCCTGCAGGTGCATAGTGTGTGTGTATATATAAAAGATAAATACACACAGATTATACAGAAAGTGGCAAATCTTTTGATTATAGAAAACTGTGTATTATACTTTGAGATCAAAGAAGTAAAATTAGCAAATTTATTAAATTCTATTTTAGCTAATAAAAGGCTTAGCCTTCTGAATAACCATGAACACCTGAATCCAACCAGTCCTTGCAAAAAGCAACTTTCTTTTGCAATATTCATTACAGAATATCCTGAGCTGGAAGGGACTCACCAGGATCATCCAGCCCAACCCCTGGCCCTGCACAGACACCCCAACAATCCCACCCTGTCCCTGAGAGCATTGTCCAATCCCTCCTGGAGCTCTGGCAGCCTTGGGGCTGTGCCCACTGCCCTGGAGAGCCTGGTCAGTGCCCAGCCAGTCTCTGGGGGAAGAACCTCTTCCTGAGATCCAACCTGACCTCCCCTTCTTCACACACCTGGGAGTGACCAGCCACTGCAGGAAGCCTGAAAACTGTCCTTTGTCTCTTTGGAGCCATTGAAAATAAAAAGCCCCTAACACTGAGCATCTTCCCTCTCTGCTTAATCCAGAACAACCTTTCTCAACTGCCTGTACTTGCAGCCAGGAAAAGCTCCCTGTGATGAACAAGGCTCCTGAAACGATAAGGTGAGGAGTGCTAGAAGTTACATAAGATCTTTTGAGCGTACCAAAAGTAATAATAATTAATAATAATAATATGAAGAAGAAAAGAAAATATTTAAAGCTATATACAAGTGCCAAATGGAAGAAAACAAGCCCAAGCTGGACACACCTTGAGCGAAATACACACAACATGAAGGCAGTGCTCTCAGAAGGCTGCTGTGCCTTTGCTCTGGCAAATCCACTATGTTACCAATATTCAAACTTGGGACAAACCTCATCTCCTTCCAGAGAGTGCTTATTTTAGTGCCCCCTGCTGTCAGTATTATTCTGATGCCTTAACTTTGCACTGGGATATTAAGGAAAGAAATAGAAACAAAACTAGTCCTCAGAGTTAAACTATTCTGTCTTTTTTGCAATAGTAGATAGCTTGCCATATCCCCAGCTCTGTCATTTGACTAAGGAAATAACAGTGCTTGTTGATACAGCCAAGACACATTTAAACCATTTTAACGTTATGCTAACATTGTACTTTTTATGACAAATGTGTTTGGCTTTGTGACACTAACAAAACTTTCCCAGGGCTTAAATTCTGGTACCTGAATGCAATAAAAATACTTTTCACTTGTTTTACTGTCATCCACAGCAGTGATGGCAAACAGCAGTGAGCTTTTGCAGTGGGAGACATTCTGTTTCCCCAAAGATACTGAACTCTGCCCAATGCTTTCACTGAAATCAAAAAATTATTTCAATGAAATAAGTAATCAATAAGTAATTATGAGAGTGTTAAAAGAAACAGTCAAATAAAATGAAAGACATTATCTGATGATCCAACCTGCTTCCATTTAAACTTTTAAAGCCAGTTGTACTTTGTAAATAATAGATAGTCCCATTGTGAATATGAGGTTAATGGTCTCTCTCTGAGGTCTGCTGCACTTCACAAGCAGTGGATGCTGTACTCCCCTTATTTATGCTTTCATCCAAGCCCTCTTAATAAATTACCCTCTGGCCCTCGTTCCAGGGAGGACCATTATCCCCCTGCTACCAGCCAGTGCTCGCCCAAGACCCACAGGGGAATGCACCAGAGTGCCCAACTTCCTCAGAGTGTGCAGAGCAGCCCCAGCACAGCCTCGGGGTCCTTGGTCATTAACACTGTGACTTGGGAGGACATTTCCAAACATTAAAAGAATGCTGAGTTAAAAATGCTGTCTATTCAGCAGAATAGACGATTCTTTTCATTGTTTTTGCAAAGCCAAAATGGACCAACTAACCCCCCGAAATGTCACTAAGTGCTTGAAGTTCAGTGAACCTGCCAATAAAAGTTGCTTACTAATGCTGAATTTTCACGGAGATACATTTGTCAGATGCCATAAAAAGGCCGAGACCTGCAACTCGTGACACCAGAGAAAACCACGTGAGGTAACAGCCGTATCTATTTCAGTTACATCTGGGGTCAGGCTGATTTTCCCACATTTCTATTAAAGTGCGAGCCTCATCATGAAGAATCAATCTTTATTTCAAGATCATAGAAGCATTTTCCATTTGCCAAACGTTGCAGGAGCCCTGCTGATCAACTGCAACAGAACAATCACCTCCTGATGTGCCTTTGGCAGGCGGCAGTGCCGGGAACCCACAAAGGCAGGCGGCACGAACTGCCGGGCTGCAAATCAAATGCAATAAACCACCATTTTAATGCCTTCTCAAAACCAAAACATAAAATATACACTTCAGGTTCGTGCCTCTGATGGTTCCTAGAACAAAGCACCACACCACAGAGGAGAGAAGAGACGTTTGCCTCGCCCCAGCCTTCCTCTGTCCCACACTGCTTTGATGTTCAGTGTTCTCCCTTCCCCTCTCTCCCCAGCCAGGGTGTGACTCCACACTGCAGCACCACCAGGGCAGGGGCAGCACACAGAAGGGAGGACCCAAGGCAATTTGCTTCCTTTATTTTTAAGGAAGCTTTCATTTTCCAGAAGGCAGATGCTGATTTGTTGGGACCAATGGTTTTCACAGAAGCACACTGGCTCTGACTGAAACTGCTCGGGATGTTGTTTGCCAGGGTCAAGTCATTCCAGTCATAACTTCCAGCCAGAGATAGTTCAGAAGAGCTGAAAGCAGGTTTCCATCTCCCACAAGGGCTCTCTAACCATTGAACCAATATCCTTTCACAGTGTGAACTAAAGCAAAACAGCTGCACAAGGAGAGCTCATGAGACGTGCCCAGGGAGAACGAGCCATGCAGGGGATGCCACTCGATGAGCAGGAGTCCCATTTGCTCTTGATTTGTGCAGAGCAGGGAGTCAGATCTCTGCTCCTTTAATTTATTTGGGGGTTTGTCTTCTTGAGTAGCCACTTTTAACTTCATTCTACTCCTCACCAAACTTTGAAAGACCTCTGGTTATCTGAAATGCTGGAGGCCTCTTGTGTACAGGGCAGGAAATTGCAAACTACAACAAGTTCTTTTGCTTATGACTCCACTTTTCCTATCACCAAATGCAGTTACAGCCTCAGTACAGAAAGAGGAGGTGTCTTGGCATACATTTAGTAATGCAATACCTGAGACAACACAGTGAACCTCAGTCCAGGGCTCAGTTTCAATCCAAGCTGTCACAGGTTTAAGATGACAGAAGAAAATCAGTATTTGTGCATTAGCCTGGCTGTAGGTCATCACTGCAGGCTGTGATTTGAAACATTCCAACTAGAAGATTTTATTTAAAGTTAACACCAAGTGAAAGGGTCAAGTGCCCAGAGCAGTGATGTGCAGGGATGGTCAGCCTGCACGTTTATCTGGATGACCTTTCTGACCTTCCCCTTCTTGGGAAGAGTGTTTGGTTTAGAGCACAGGGATCATTACAATTTAAATGTTCACCACACAGATGTTACAGTACATGAATCTTTTATATAAAACAATTACTTGCTGTTATTGCAATATTTACTTTTAATATCCATACCAGCTAAATGCCTGTATCTATTGAATACCTGACCCTCCCTGGAAATATCGATTTCTTTCTATGTCAATCATAGTGCTTTGTGTTAGTTAGCTATTTTAATATTTAACAGACTGAAAATGACAGCTCTGCTTAGCAAGAGAGTCTGTATTAACAAGAACTGTCAGAAATTCTCTTGATAGTCCTTTTTTTGCACTGGGATCTTTTAGTGCAGAAGCTGTACCTTTAAGAAGCGTGGATTATGATGCAATACCAGAGATGCAATTCCATACCAGTTTCTTACAGAAGCAATAAACCCATTTGATATAGGTTAATTTTAAAAAATGAACATCATAAAACCAGGCTGTTCTAAACCTGCCACAGCTTTTGAAGAAGTCAGAGTCTTAAAAAAAAAAAAAATTAAAATGCAATAGCACCAATATTTTGGCCTGTGATCTCCTTTTGATACAACCAAATCTGTGTAACTTCAATTTTTAAAAGAGCAAAAAATGCATTCACTCAAGCATTTCACAGAAGCAAAGCATTAGTTTTTCAAATGTATTTTTTCTATTATTGAGGTGCTTTGTTGACTTATTTAATGACACTGCACCGCTTTGTACATAAAAAACCTGAGCAGCACATTTCTGCAAAACTCATGAATGTTATTCACATCTACTAAATGATGTTAAGAAAAAGACATGAAATTCTAATGAATAATTTAATAAAAATCATACCAAGTATTCAATCTCCCAATTCTGTTACAGAGAAGTATATAAATCGTTAAATTAAATTTATGCCAACATACTAGCAGGAAACAGAAATAACCCTTAAAACACTTCTACCTCTTTTTCACCAAAAGTAAAGCCTATTTTCTCCCTGTGCTCAGGGCTTCCTAAGATTATCCAACAGAGGGCTCCCCGTAGCTATTAAAAAGCTTAATTGAAAGCCACATATATCACACACACACACAAATCAGCACACTGTGGTTTTAATGCCCTGCTCTGTATGCACACACACACCCACCTACACCCAAATTAGACCTTGTAAAAGCACCCAGTGAATCCACCCAGGCAGTGCCCTGGCATTATTTGTATAATGAGGGGTTCCCCCCCCCCCGAAACACTATTTTTAACTGTGGAAAATGAGTGTATTTTTAAATTGTCTTTACAGAAATTAAATTACTTTTTTCCCATTACTTTTTTTATTTTCACTGGAGAAAAATACCAAGAAACCTGTGTGGAGCAGAGTCTGACTGTGTACCAGTTGAGGGGGAGGCAGGGGCAGAGGCTGAGGCCGGGGCAGGTGATCATGCACGTGGAGCACCAGTTTGCTAAAACTCATCTACACCTGACAAACTCCATCTCATCAACACCACGGTGCAACTGGACCGTTTAAACAAGAGGTTATTTTAAACTATATTAAACCTTGTTCTCTTTGTGGAGATGGTCACAAGGCGGGGTTGGTGCTCAGCAGCCTTGAAATGCTTAAGTGATCGATGTATTTGGTAGATGAGGCTTTCCTGACGTTCAGAGATATGAGGCTAATAAAACCCAAACATTTTTTAAAAGATTTTGCCAATACTGCAGGAAATAAGAGTTTGTGAAGAGTCTTGTATGTGCTTTCATGGTTTAGAGGGACTACAGCCACCTGTCCTCAGAGACTGCAAATTAAAGCTTCCTGCATATATCCTTCAACCTGAGGTCTCTCTCAAAATTTAAAGGCCTTCATTTCAAATACAGGGTATCATAATGCATTGTGGCATATCTTCTCTCAGTTGTGTTGGCTACACAACTTCTTTTAAAATTTAATTGAATGAGACAGCTGATACAGTGTCACGTTGGTGTGTCCTTCCGTGATCCAAAAAATACCTCACAGTGTATTATCTACTCAAACACAACATAATCATAAATTAAAGCAATAAATTAACAGTAGTATTTGATGGGTTTAGTAAGTTATTAACCACAGATGAAGATAATACGTAAACTTTTGTACAAGAAGCTTTTTTAAGAGTTTTTTACAGTATTATAAAGAAGGTACTTATCTGTAATTCCACAAGTTCACTCTGCAGCACCTGCAGATGTGCCTGGAACATTAGCCAACAAGTCATATTTTTTAAATTCTGAGATTCAATTTCTTTTCCATAATAGGTTTTAAGCCTATCTCTGATAATACTAATTTGTTTTTCTTCACACCTTTACATTCCACTGTGAAAATACACACCTACACCATTTTTGCACATGCTACAAAGGTAATCCAACACAAATCCTCCACTTAACGTCAAAGATTAACTCCTCCAAAACTAATTCTGCATTTTACAAATGAGCCATGTCTTCGAGGTGAAGTACAAAAGTTACAATCTTATATGTTACACCCCACACCAATAGGGGTGTCTTTCAATTTACGGCAATGTGTTTGGTGCTTTCATTCACCCTGCTTTTACCTGCAGCGATAAATACTGCAAAGCAGGTGGGCATGTAATGCAAGTAGAGAAAAATTTCTGGTATTTTCAGCTGTATTATGGCAACAGTGAACTCCAAGCAAAATCTTTACAGAAATGTTTGGCACAACACAGAACTAGAAGCACCCTGCCCTAACCTGGAATGAGATGAGTTCGATCTCTTCGCACATTCCAAAGTCTACTTCCATGCCAGGGTGCCTGGGTGCACACAGGCATTTGTAAGGTCTAATCCATGCTGTGATTTGATGCAATTCTCTAAAAGCAGCCAACACTCTCATGATCCTTCACCCCACCATCAGAGACGAGGTTTGGATTTGAGGTTCAAGAGCAAACTCAGATGCCAAATTTTGCAACTACCCTTGTACTTAGAATACAACCATTTCTTAAATTACATTTTAAGTGCCTCTGGCCCAGAAGTGTTTGAAAATGGTATCTTCTTCTCCCTTTCAACTGTAGATGCAGGTACACAGGACTTTTGGAGGAAACCAGATTAGTTTGACATGCAATTTTACATTCTATTTTAAAGATTTAGACTTTGACCATTATGCAGCCACCATTTTACTAACTAGCTCCAAGAGTACGTACAATTCCTGTATGGAAACAGCAGCAGTGAAACAGAAATACCAAATAAACTAAACTCAAGCCCTTTACCTACCACAAATCTCCATCTTCAATAGTCCTGTCGTTCGGGGCTCCGGCATGGCCGTAGTGCAAAACAGACGAGTTCTCCCCACTGACAGGCACAAAGAAAATGCAGCACAGTTAGTGGGAGAAGAAACATTTACACACACATTCACATAACATGAGAAAGAACCCTGTAAACATCAGCATATTCATACAGGCAGCAGCCTGTGAGAGCTCTCCCAAGCCCTGCCCAGCCGCTAGTGCAGCAGAGCTGGGGATGGGAAGGAGCAGAAGGAACCTGGCACAGTTCACATGAATATTTCCCATCTCCATGACAGTGTAAAAAAGGAAGGAATTATGGACAAGTAATCTTTCAACTTACACCCATTTGTTACCATCTGTATTTTTCTTTTAATTACTAAGTGATAATTTTCCCTATTTCAGGTTAAGTAGTCTGAGGCATAAAACAATGTTTCGCTGGAGTAAAACCTGACATGTTTGAAACGCTCTAGGAATCACTGGGGCTGGGAAAATTGAGCTGTCCAGGGAAACAGCTCCAGTTTCCCTCTGGTGGTCTCTGCTGGAGTGGATGCACTGCCTGCTGCTCGGGGAGCTTCCCAGAATACAATGTCAGCAGCAAGCAACAGTTATGAAAACTGTCACTCTTTTCTCATCATTTATTAAAAAATAAAAAATCACATTACAAAGAAAAGATTTTTAGTCCTGGAAATCTTTCAGAGTAAACTGCTGATTCACAAGAATAAAACAGCTCCAGAGAAGGATGGACTCTTGTTCTGTTGTTCTGAAGCTCCATGATCCATTTGGTGACCTACATTTGCCCTTGGCATCCTCTCTTGTCTACTGATATTCCCCTAGGTCTATAAAATGTCAGTTAAAAGGCTGGTAAAGATCTCAAGCTCTACCTATTTTTCTTTTACTGTTCTCCTCAGATTGATGCCCTCACTTTTTTTCTTCAGAATGCTAAAAGAATTATATCACGTCTAAAAATACCTGTGTTGGGCCAGGGTTACTTGGGCATCTCTCTGACTCCTCCAGCTGACTTGCCAGTTTGTACCTCAGCTTTCATCAAAACCATATTGGTCACCCTGCTCAAATTTGACTCTTAAGTTGTGATGGTGGAACAGCTTCACATCTCAGGTGACAGGAACCTGAGGCTCAGTTTCAAGGAATCTTGTTGTACCTGGAGTAAATGTGACATCTGACACACTTCTCACATTAGACTTCTGATATGTGCAATTACAAAAGCAGTAAGCACGCACTGTATCCAAACAGAGGTTACCTTCAAGATACATTAAGTACTTGTGATCAATTGGGTATTTAACAGATCATCAGTCATACAGATATAGTGATTCCATAAACAATGATTGTGGAGTAGAAAGGAGTTAAGTTTCTGCAGGTTCTCAATCTAAATGGCTGGATCATGTCCCTGGAAGTACTTAAAAAGTAGATGTGGCACCTGGGGACAGGATTTAGTGCTGGACTCTGCAGTGCTGGGTTAATGGTTGGACTTGATGATCTTAGAATAATTCTACATTGATATTTTGAAAACAATAAGTATTTACTGTTAGGTATTTTTTAGCATATAAGAATCGCTATGTAATAAGGCAGGGAAGGGTGATTTCAGAATCATGGGAATGATTTCCCGATAAAACGTGTACTTCTTAAGATTACTCACATTCCAAAGGAAAAAAATTAGAGTCATTAAATCAAGAGTTAAAAATCCCCACAGAATTAAGAATTAAGACTTAAGGCTGATTTTGTGGTGCTGGTCCAATGGCTTAAACACAGTTTCACAACTGGCTGGATGCTTTTTCCTTCCCAGACATTGGACTTGGGAACCTCTGTTTTGTGCAGAAAGCTAAAAATGGTCCCATAAAGCTTGTATACAGGATAAAGACAGACACAAGCTTCCTCTGAGATGTCCTGTCTCCTGGGCACTGTTGGAATAGTTTTCCACACCAGGACACTTTCAAAATTAGTTTGCTCCATGTGAAGAAAAAAATCTGTAACAGGGCAGTGGAGTGCAATGGAAAGGAAAGGACCCTCTGTGCCAGGCAAGGTGTACGGTGGGAATTGTGTTCCCAGCCTCAGCTGTCTCCTTTCACAAGCAAGTGACAGCAGAGCAGTCTGCTTCCACCTCTGCCGTGGACTGTCAGCATCACTTCCTGCCTGAAGAACTGTTTTCCAGTGGGGTGGGCTGAGATTTTGGGAGGGTGGCACCTGGAAACAACTGGAATGATCTTGGTGCTATGCATGACACTGTTTGTGAACTCGCATGCTTGGTGTTTAAAGAAAAATATAAAAAAATAATTAAAACCCACCAACGGCTGCCCTGCTCACACAGACACTGCCCAGCAGTCTGTCAGGATTTTAGCTGCAGATACTATTCCTTATCTCCCTCCAAAAACAGGGATAAAGTAAGAGAAGCAAACAGCACATGCATATATTTATGATCAACTTTTAAAAAATTATCATGAAGCTTAAGGGCATGACTCCATGCTAATGTATTTGCAGAGAGCTTGTTTACTTATCATCATATGTTTGGCACCCTCGGTGTCATACACCACACCAGTGCATAAATAAGTCATATACTCAAATCTGAGGACTGCACAAACACATTCAACAAAAGACATTGAAAATACAAAGATGAGGGACTTCTTTTGCACATTTTAATGTAAAGGTTTTAGTTTACAAAATATTTCTGTAAGGTTCGGCGCCAACTGTGACGGGAGATGCATGAAAAATCTGTTTTTCAGCACCGTTAGTGAAGCGTTAAGAGCCACAATCTTTCTTGGCATTTGAGGCTCCTTATCTGTCACGCACATCTTGGCTCTGTTGTGCACATGGGATCAGAGCACCGAGAGCACAGTTGGTGCTGAAGACCAGATATGCACAACATGTGCACTGCAGGGCTGGAGTGACTGGAGAGAGGAGATCTGCGCCCTTGGGACTGGCTCCGGGAAGGTCCCCTGGGCTCAACACCCATTAGCAACCAAGACACAGCAGACCTGCTCCTGAAAGCTCTCCAAGCTGGTTTTGACCCAAAACCAATCCAGCATGTGCACTGCAGGACTGGTCCCTGGCTCTGAGCAGGCCCTGCAGCTGAGGATGAGTGGGAGAGCTCACTTCAGAAACACACTTCTGACCCGAACTAAAACACCTACAGCTGGTTCCTGCCAAGAGCTGCATGTCCAATCTCCCCCACAGGATGCATCTTTACCACTGCCCCAGGATGAAGGCAGGAAGATGCTTTAGGAGCAGTGCTACAGAAGTGATGTGTACCCACAAGGTAAATGCTACAGCTGGCCAAAAGTTGTTCACATTGATTCAAGAGGACTTTCAAGGTGGCTTCAAAACAATTTAAACAAAACCCCCAGCCACCGGCGAAGCAAACCAGCCTTCCTGTAGAAGCTATTTATTTCTTTCCCAAGAAGCAACAATTGAAAGGTCTGGCATTAGAGTGCCAAGCTGGGGATTAAGATGAAGTGCTGTGGGGAGGTGAGGATCACTGGCAGCTCTGCTGCCTTCCTTTTGGTCAGCAAAACCACCACATGCAGGGGTGCCAGAGCTTGCCTTCAGGCAGCCAACCTGGAAAGCCCTCCAAGAGGTTTCTGTCTATCAATTTTTATTGCCTTAATAACTTGCCTCTAACGGGTGCCAAAGACGTGTTTGTTACAGAAAGAATCGCAGGAAGCAGCGGAAAAGCTGCAAATTAAGACCACTGAGAATGCAAAGTGTAGGAAGAGATTCCCATTACCAGCAAAGGAAAACGAACCCCCAAGATACATTATAGATCAGAAAGCACCCTGAAAACAAATTATTAGAAGAAAGAGGAGGAATGTCAGCAATATTTAAGAACAGGACTATGCTGAGCATCAAGCATTACAAAAAGTGCAGCTCTGCATTAAGAACATCCAAAGAAAAACCAACAAACCATTAACTAAAACCACAAACTACTTCCACCATGATTTAAATCATCATAAAATCAATCCAGAATGAAGCCCTTCTCTCCACTTTTTCATCTAAGACATGAAATCTTACCAAGTTGTACTGAAATGAAAGACAGAAAAACAGATACAGTAAGTATCCTGATCTTATCCAAAAAGCTTCACTTATGGTGAACCTCAGAAAGAGGAAGGCATTTTACTGGACAATGTTATCCCCAATCACTGGTATCATCTGATGAGAGCTGTCATCTGCCCAGAGACATCTGTCAAGATCTGAGCAACTCTAAGCTGCTGCAGTAACAGGTCCCAGCTGACCGTGGCTTCTGAGGTGGTTGCAGAGATACCGATGCCCCCACCTCCACCCAACTCCAGCTGGAATCTCTGGTTCCCAGTGGATGCCATCCACCACAGTATCACCAAGACACACTGTGAATGCATTACCTTGGCTTTTCATTTGTAAAAAATGGTTACTGGGTACCCGAAGACACTACAATGAATAAATTCATGAGCCTTTGAACACCACTTGGAAGTCAACACTTGGTAGATGAATGCTAAATATATCCATTCTTATCAAAGGTTCCATTCTGCTTTAACTGCACTTGGGTGATGTCTGTGCTTCAAACCACCCCCAAGCTGACGGTGTGTGAAAGTATCACAGGAATAACCTCGCTGGGCGATGCCCTGTAATAATAATCAACGTCTGTGATTATTCTGATAACAACAGTGAATACATAAAGCATATGTCCATTTACTATCTCCTCCGGAATATAACACTGGACAGGGACAGCAACAAGCGCATGCACTCATCAGGTGACAGGTGATTTACTTCTGTACAGAAATATTGTATTGATTACTCCAGATTTCCAGTTTAGTCAATATCTTTTTTAAAATTTGAATAACAAACTTCTATGGATTCTCCTCTACGGAAATTATTATCAGGCCTGTAATCTCAGAAGGAAAGATCCTGTCAAAATATGCCAGTTTTAAGTGTTCAGGAAAATACAAAACTCAGCATGAATAGAATAAAACATAAGTACTCAAAAATCCTAAGTGCAAAAGCTATTTTCAGTTGTAAATGTAGTTAAGTGAAATATTTACAATGCATGACATTTTCATGGTAATAAAAATGCCTATTATTTTTGCCATTATTATGTTAATTGAATTCATTTCTTAGGACCTAGCTTAAAACTGCTAATATTATTCATTCTTACTTCATCACTCATAGTCAGAATACAAAAATTTACACACAAAGGTCTTCATGTTCTATCTCATGTAAATTTTTTTTAGATCAGGTTTTTCTGCACTTTTAATTCTAGTGCAGGATCCAATGCCAACTCCCAGCTACAACAGTCACAATATCATTTGGATCTTGCATTCCATTCTCTGTTTTAAATCTCCCAGTAGTTCAGAGGCAGCTCTAACCCTACTCCCCTGCCCTGCTAAGCCCCTCCAGTGTGGTGGCACAGGACACCCAGGAAGCTCCTGTCATCACCCACGTCTCAACTACTGCTGGAGCTTTTCTCCTCCTGGGCTCCCTGAGTCACGCAATGCAAGTCCTGAATTTGTGAGTCCTGTGGAGAGTTAATCTATTCCCAGGGGTCATAGGGACCTACCACACAGCATATTTTGGATATTTCTATACGTTTAGCAAAGTGACTGAAGGCTTTGACCACGTAGCAACCCAAACCAGATCAGGTTCTGATCCACTGTAAGAGAAAGTGAGTCATTAAGGCTGTGAAAAATCAAACCTGTGGCAACAGCACAGAGATGGAGTCTCATTTCAACAGGATGTAATTCTCAAGTTATATGATGGTACTTAAACCAGGAAACTTTTCAGACAATTTAGATACACAATTTCTATAAAACTGCTCATGCTCCTACTGCAATTTTGGATATAAATTGGAAAACTGCATTTACAAATAAGCAATTGAGTACACAGCAGAAAGAAGCGAAGGTGCTAATTGTCCTTATTACCTCCACAGCAATATAGCATTATTGTCATTAACGTAAAAATTATCCCTTGTAAGTGTATGTGACTTTAATGTAGGGCAAATGTTTCTCAGTAGCAGCAGAATGACAAGTGGAACATATATACCAACATATATGCTTCATCTAACTGTCATGTATCTCTGATTAGATTAATTCCACTAAGTAAGATTAATCTGTGCACAAACCACACAGCTGTTCTTCAGCATGTATTCTAGACTGTTCTATTCCACATTTCTACAACTGCAGGGAGAACTTTTATACTACTTTCCTAAATACAATAACTTTCAACACTAGCTATTCAGCAAGAGAAAGAGAGCAAAAAATTTCCACATTCCACAGAGATTATTTTAATTGCACCCTAACCTTTGAGACAAAGAATTTTGAGAATTGTATTAAATACTTAAGGTGTATTTCAAAGAAAGTATTTTTGAGCAGCAGAGAGTAGCTCTAAAGCCTTTCTCCGTAACACTATTTAATAAAAAAGCCAATTGCAGCACAGATGTGAGCATAAACATGATCTTGGCAGCAGCAGCAGCCACTGGGGAAATTCTTTTGTGCAGCAGAATCTATGACCAAGTTCTTTCTGTAAGAGCCAGCGCTATCCACTTCTCTTTGGCTTCTCCAGTGGAAACAGGTCAGAACCCACGCTGGTGGCACTTGCAAACACATCCCATGCCCAACATGAATGATTTTTAAAATACCCGGCGGGACCCTGACCATAAAGACTGCCCCCTTCAGTGCCAGGCCCCGACTTACCTGCCACAGATGCAGGTGTAGGAGGTGTGGCGCATGCCACCCCGCGTGTAGCAGTAGTGCTGGAACAGGCTGTGAAGACAGAAAGGCACTCATTAATGATTTATGCAAAACCACCACAAGACAGGGAGAAAAGCAAGTCCTGCTGGAGTACAGCTGGGTTGGTGCAAATCCCCAGCCCCCAGCGAGGCTCTCTACTCGTTTCGCTCAGCTGAACACTCCTATTCCCCCACATCCAGAGCTCAGCAGTCCTGCAGAGCAGCACGGGGCTTCCGCAGAACCAGCAAGCAACTCTGCAACAGAGAAGAGGGGCTCAAGTGCAGCTCAGTAACTCCAAAGGGCAATTGCTTTCCTTAACAACTCCATGCAGAAAGGGGAGTTCATGTTGGCAAAGGGGAGTTCATCTGACCACAGAATGAACAGGATGGTAACAATTAAAATGCTGAAGCTGGCCAAACCTTCTGAAGTGGAATTGGAGAAACCACTCCTTGTTGTACTTCAGGTACACAATCACATCTGTGATCCTTATTTTCTATCCTGCTGCCTTCAGTCCATGGCATGAAGATTCAGGAAAAGTAAAGTCCAACCAGCCCCTCACTGGGGAAGGAGCTTGCCAGATAAGGCAAAGCTCTTCAAAATAATTTCAGCAGAAGCCCTCTCAATTTTACCACTTCACAGATACCTTCTGCTGAAAGCTGAACTAACTATTCCCGAAGGCTGATCTGCATCTGACTATGCTGTTCACCCTCCTCCCCAGAAAAGCCAGCAGAGCTCTCCCATTTTGTAAAACCAAGTCCTTTCCACCAGTGTCACAGTCCGTGCTGGAATGGATGGTCTCATGTTTTCTGGCCTGTAGCACAACAGAGAAAACACAAGACTACTCGATTTCAGGCTGTGGTACCTAAATACCTCTATGGTCTTCCCCTGTCCAAATACGGGGGAAAAATTTAACGCAGACTCAATCCCAAGGGCAAGAAGATACTGTGGTAACATGAGGCTGAGTCTCCTCAGCCTATAAAGGACAGTACAGCACAGCACTGCCATCCTGCTGGAGGAGCTGTTTGGCCTTAAAAAGCATTAAAACATTTTCATCTTCACTGTCAAAGTCCCCTTCACATGAGGGCAGATGTGCCCAAAGCACAATTAATATAGGATTAGGTGCTTTGAGAGCTAAGCATATATCATGGATCCTTCTATTCTTTTTGAAATATGCTCTAATTACAATCCAATTCCCTTTAATAATACTGAATGCATTTCAAAGCCTCATTTCTCGTAAAACTGAAATCATTTCATTAACACAGAGTGATAATGATGCCATTCAAAGAATAGAGATGTTGTGATTTCGTCCTTCTGCAGCAGAAATCCACAGAACACAATTGAAATTCAAAGAATATTAAAGGCATTACATGCTTGTAAATCCAAACTGGATTTTAAAATGACACAAAATGACAGTATTTAAAGAGAAACAAAACAAAACATAGAAATTAATCACACAGGAAAAAAAGAAAAGCCTCCATTTAGAGACTCAGTAGGGAGATGCTGTTTACAGGATCTCTTTTCTGCTCAAAATACTGTGGTTTACAAGGCAGAAAATAGTAAGTTTGTTTTGTCCCAGAAATGAATAACAGCAAAGAGTAGGTCAAATGCCAGAGAAGTTAAGGGTAAACTCTGACATGGTGAGAGCACAGCGGAGCTATCACTAAACTGAGCTAATGAAATTTATCATCTAAACTGTCATTTGGTCTGACACAGACATTTTTTCACAAAAATGGACATTTTATATGGAAACATTTGCTTGCAGGCAGGGTGTACTCTGTAAGAGTAGACAGTATGTACAAAGATTTTGCACAATAATTATACTGTTATATATGTATAGTTACATTACAGGAAGCAACTTTTAGTGTATTTGATAGACCTTTCACTTTAAATGACTGAATAAACTGCATCCTTTAAACAGCAACTTTCAGTAACCTTCTGAAGAGCTTTAAAAATGAAATAATGAAGGCTGTAAACACCTTTCCATCATCAGTGGTGCAGGATAGCAGGGTTTATTTTTCCATATGACAACTGATCACATATTCATGGTTGCAATTAATATGAAACTATGCAGCTGAGTAACAGTATTCACCTTTTGCAGCACTCCCCAATTAGCAGTAAAAAGCAACAAATAAATTAAGACATGCTTCGTATAACCCAGCTGTTGCCTGAACTTTGTTTCTGTTTTCTAAAAAAGAAACCTGATTGTTTCATCAAACATTATGGACTTCCTTTTAAGAGTAAGAAAGAAGCAGTTATTTATGAGACTGAGCTGGTGACAGTACAACTTTGCCAGGTGATGAGTTTTCTGCTAGTAAAACCACTCATATTACTTTTTTGAATTTACTTTTTTGGGGTATGACTCATTAGAAAACACGTTCATGCAGCTGAAAAAAAAATCCAACATTTCCATCAGAGACAGCCAACATCCTTGTGTAATACGGCATAGATAAGTGAAGGATTGGGTATCTCTTTAATGGCAAATGCTGGCTTTTCAAAGCTGAAAAGCGTATATATAGAATTCGAGAAGGTGCCAGCATTTCATAGTTAAAGTCCTGGTTCCACTGAAGTTAATGCAGATTCTGCCACTAGACTTCATCACACCAGGATTTCACTGACTACACTGTAAGAATCTTTATCCAAAAGTGCAACATGGAAGTATAAAGTCTGAAATAGTTGGATGGAATATAATTCAATCTGTCTCTCTGCATGCGTTGCAAATATTGCATCTTGAGCTTTGCCTGGTCTTTTTGATTGGAGGATACGTGTATTCAGTCAGTTTTATGTTGGTGCTGGATGCTTTGCTGTGAGCTTTTAATGCTCACCAACAGAGACACAGAAGTTAAGCACCTCTTTCTCTCCTTTTTTTCATGGGTTTCCAAGCTCCCTGTCATGTTTTGTGCAGTATTTCCCTGGAGGAGGTGTGTGTTATTTACCATGCACGTGTGGCCTCGGTGGTGTCTGTTATAGACGCGAATAAGGGAAATCCAAAAACCAATTAGGATTACAAGTCCGTAATTTATTAGTAGGCTTGTGGCAAAACAAAACAGCGCGCTGGGCTAACAGGAGGAGTCTTGCTCCAAAGCCTGTTGCACCTAAACAGTTAATGTGCTCAGTATTTATCACAGACACAGCATACATATTCATTACGTCTTTTTTACATAGGTATTTCGGATAATTAGTTTATTATCGTTTACAATAACTTGCAAGTTATAAATTCTAACATTATCTACCAGGAGTTATAAATTCCAAGATTCCTGAGAAGTTATAAATTCTGAGATTACCCTGTGTAGGGAGAAAGGGGAGCCAGTGAACTGCTTTTTGTTTTCCCAACCTTGAAGCTGTGATCCTCCTCTGGTGATCTTATCTCTTGTGCCTGCATATGTGCATTTCAAAGCCAACCCCTAAGTTTCGCACCATCACTTCTAACAAAGCAGTCTTTATTATGTACAATAGGGCTTACATACCTAAATCTAGCAACACAACAGTACATTACTTAATTAGTTTAAAAAGTCACTATTTAGTCAACAAATTAGTCCCTTAACCACTACAAAGTCCCTTAACCACTACAAAGTCCCCCCCCTTTTTCTATACCACTAATTTACTTATCAATACCTTATTACCACCCCTCTGGTCACTTCCAGGATAAGGTTTATACAATGAACAAACCCCAGGTTTTATTACAGTGTCTACAGATCAACCACTGTTTACTGGCTCTGAGATGTTACCTTTTAAATGCTAGTGCTGGCATGGGCCTTGCACTGCTTTTGACACAACCTGGGCTTGGTGCTTTTACTGTTTGCCAAAAACTTCACTTTCTTTGACTGACAATATGTGGAGAATGAAGGTAGTTTTAAAAACCTCTCTCTTTTTTTCCATTAACTTCAAAAAAGGCAAGCATTAGCGACCATCAGCTCGGGTAAATCTGACGTGAGCGCACCTGCCCCAGCCTTGCAAATCTGCCAAGGCACAAGACAGTGTTATCCCCACTGCTGAGTCTCAATTGACTTGAGAAAAGTCCCCTTTCAGAAATAATGGGTTCTTCATCATTAGAAATAACAGAACAAGTGTATACTTCAGATCTTCTGGAGCACTGCATACATCCAAACAAATCCTGAATGCTTAAAAAGCCTCAAGCTCAAAACAGCCCAAAAAGCCACTAAAGTAAAACCTTCTACGAACAGTCTTTCTGACAAATTATCAAACCATTCTGACAACAATGCTTGTGTCTCTTGATCATCCTTGGTCCAGTTTCTAATGCTACCCAAAGCACACTGACAATGACAATCTGCTGTCTGCTATGAATGTAAAATAAGGCAGTTTAATGCCAACAGCTCTCCTAACTTAAGTGAATTTGCAGAATAAAGGCACTTAAAGCAGGAGGGATAGAACTATCTGTAATGATTGCTCTCACACTTTTTGCTTATTTTCAGGTCTTCCTTGTCACCAGAATACAACATATCCATAACCCACTCAGCACTGTTATTTTTATTTCCCAAAAGATGTACACAAATAATCTCTAATCTTAATTCTTGTAATCAGCTCTTCTTGACTTATAACAAATATTTATAAGAAAACCACATTTTGCATTTCTCAGCTATTCAATCCTGAAACCAAGACATTTCTAGATCAAAAAGATTTAAATTCTAAATAAAAATCCAATGGAGTGTTTTTACCTATATCTTATAATATATAGATGAGAACTGCAATTACAAAAAATAAAGTAGTAAGTATGGAGAAAAGAGAGACACAGAAGGAACAAAAAGCAGCAAGAATAGCTGGCAAAAAAAACCTATTAAAACCTAGCCAGGTTTCTATAACACTGCATTCCTCAGTGGCATCTTCTGATGGTCCTCTGCCCCAGTCCCACAGCCTTAGTAATAACAGAGTGCTGCAGAATGAGACACGCACATCACTTCAGGCTGGAGGGACAATCCCTCATCCCAAGGTTTCCAGTGACAGAGGACAAACTCACTGAATAACCCTGTTCATTATTCCCAGGCACTGCAGCCCTACCAAGAACCAGGAACCAGCATTTTAGGTTGTGTATCAGCAAGTTCTGCTGTCACCTCTCCCTGTGAAGCACACAGATACAGAAGAGTCAAGGACATTTGTGGGTCAGCATCTTCTTACGGTGTTTATATTGAAAAAGTATTCATATAAAGCAGTTTTCATACTGGATCACTCACTGTTTTGAGGATGTTTCAGACCCATAATAATGTCCTCTGTGCACCTCTGAGAAAGTTGCCTCCTACTAAAAAGAAACCTTCACACACTTCAAAAATAGTATTCCTTGAACACAGTCCTTGAGACTTGCCTTGAAATGAAAGCAGGTAGGTTGGAGCTATAAACTGGAAACCACGGCAGCTGAAGGGAGTTCTGGACAGAACCTGGAGGATTTTTTTATAGTTTCTTTTTTATTTATTTATTTTAATGAAAACAACTGGATGTAGGTGAATATGTATTAGTTAGTTATCTGTGCACTGAATTACCTTTGAATTACAACTAGACTCTGTCATTATGCTTTTGAATGGTGTAAATACAAAGTGTACCCATCAGACCGGCTAAAATCCACACCTTTATTAAAGGATTCATGGAAGGCCAAATATTCCAAAGCTGATCTCTCTATTTATACCAGGACTAAAAGCCACTCTTTTGATCACTTGGACACACAAAAAAGCTATAAAGCCCAAATAACACCAAATTGCTAACCCACAGTAAATATAATTTGTCTGTGATGCCTAAAGCATTTAGAATTAACATCAAACCAGGCTGGAAGAAACATGCTCAGAGGAAAGCAGAGAAGGTGTCAGTAACATCCCATCAGTGAATACAGGAGCAAAGGGAGCAGGGCTTCCCTTAATCCCACACTAGACATCGTGAGGTTCTTAAATACAGAGTATTTTTCTTTGTTAACCTACTTACTCTGGTAATATAATTTATTTTCCATGGGCAACTAGATGCTTAAAGGCTTAGCCTATCTAATCCTATTTTCATGTAGTTCACAACAGCGCACTGCAGTATTGCCAAACAAGTCTGAAGTTGTTTTAATACAAAAACAAGCAAACAAAAAAGTCAGTACTTCATTGCAGAACGGTAAAGAAGGAGAGTGGAGAAGAGTAGGAGGAATAATCCAACTATTAATGAACAAACGATGGATTACAAACTTGCAGTAGAACAAGAAAAACAGCACTACGAGCAGATGAGCAAAGTTATTCTGCACCTTGGAGACAACACAATTAATGATTTATGAAAGCAATGTTATTATTTAAGTGCTCTACACGCCTGCAAATTGTTTAGAACAGAACTTACAGACCCATGAACAACAGGAAACAAAAACACTTCTATGCACTGACTTCTCAAACTAACTGGTTGCACTGCTTCTAATGAAACTTTTAGATTCAAACCACTGGCTGGGTTATTTTGCATGCTCAGGGAGTAGAGCTGCTGAAGCTTACTATCAACCAGAGATACTGGAAGTAGCTGTACTTCGACGCATCTCTATCTACAATTATTCTAATTTCTATCATGTACAAGCAGAAATAATGTGTTATTTTTTTAAAAAATGTTGATCCTTCTGAATTCTAACGTCTAGATTCTGTTCTCATTTTTGCTGGGTCTTTTTAGCTACGTTATTTTTCTTTATGTGCAGCAAACTCTACATAATAATGGAACCTTAGAAGAGAGCAATGTTATTTGAGTTCAGCAGGGATAGAAGAACAGTAATTTTGGCAAGCAGGTATGGCACAGGAAACTGGCAGCACATTAATGCAAATACAGCACAGAACATTTATGAAGCAAGGAAGAGCTGTGTAGAAGCAGCACAGAAGTAGGTGGGCTCACCTCTGTAATAAATAATTCCTGCTGGGTTTTCTAAATGTGTTACTTTGCTGTACTAAAATGGGTGACAAGCCAAAGCTCAGGGCAGGAACCCCAAAAAGCAGATATACTTTCAGATACAAACGAACACAGATCAGAAGGAATACCATTCCTTCAGGAAACAAGGTCCACCAAGGTAAAGCCATTAATGCTTCCTGGAAACCAGGGACACACGAAACAGAAAGTCCATAAATAACACAAAACTCGGCACTGTCACATATGTCATATATGATTTGCAATGATCGAAGGTAATTGATAATCTCAGTTCAAGAACAGAGAGTTTAGGTGAGGGGTAATTAGCATTTTAATTGCATAATTGGGAGTTATAAATCACCTGTCTTATGTTAAGAATAACTGAAGAGATTATATGACATTAGCTGATATTTCATCTTTTTGGCTAAGCTTCACGGGGTGGTGAATTTAGAGAATCTGGAATGGCATTTTCCTCACCCACACACAGGCATTTTGGTTTTGTTTTTTTAATTTCATGGCTCTTCCTTTTAACTATTCCACATGAAGAAAATTTTCCCCCATCAATTTTCAAACCTAGAATTTTTGAATAATTTTGGGGTCAGAGAATGTGACTGGCTCTGTGATACTGCAGTAGTTTAAGAATACCTGTGGAATGACCTCCTCTTCTCTCTCCCAGAGAAATTGGTGTAAGTATTTTCTAACTGGTCTGTTTGAGTTTAAATCCATTTTTTTTTCAGTATGAGGAAAAGGCAAGAGCTTTCACAGATGTGGTTTTAAGGAAGTGCATATACCCACTCTCATTTGATTTGTCTTTCATCTGATTCTATACTGGTGCAACATTTCTCTATCTCACGCTGAAAATTCATCAAATTATGCATTTTCACAGAGGTTCAGCTAAGCCATTTCATTACAAATGTTCAAATGCAAACAATAATTATGTAAATCTAAAACTCAGGCTCAGCTGCTGCTTTTCCAGAAGCTTGGCAAGACAATGGAATGAGTACCCTAGAGAGAGGACAGTTACCAGACTGCTCTGTAAATACAGCTTTTCAGTAAGTCAACCTTTAAATTAACATTCAAGAAGCCTTTAAAAAAAGTCTTCAAGCATGGTTGTCAAATTATTATTTTCCTGAAACTCTTTTAACTCTACTCAGAAAAGTCACCTATTGTTTGTCAGAATTGTTTGACTCATCAGCATAAAACCCGGTTGATGTGTGGATTCAAATATTACGACTATTAAGCTCTTGAAAACCTTAACTATCAATCCTGCTGAAACACAGTTGGTGTTTCACAGTAATTAAGCTGATTAAGATAGTCATAATACAAAGGTTTAATATAAAGGTTTAATGTCAATTCTGACAGACTTGCAAGCCAAGGTCTACCTCTCCTCCCGTTTTTCTCATGTGCAGAACTCAGTGGCAGGAGGTGTGTGCTCTGTCGGCAGAGGACATGCCCTTGCAGAGCTGCAACTCTATCAAGGGGCTGTGACACAGAACACAAATAAGGTTTACTCAAAGGATTGCACCAGAGCTCCAGCCAGTCCAAGACCAAGGAACTGACAGAAAAGCCTCATTAGTACAGGAGATTGCCATGAGTGGGATTCCAGCCATGATTAGACCACTGCAAGGAGTGAAGCTGAACTGACTGAGAGGCTGGAGAGCAGTGCTGGGAAAGAACCTGGGGTCCTGGTGGGTGCCAGTTATCCCTGAGTCAGCAGTGCCCTGGCAGCCAGGAGGGACATCCCTGTCCTGGGGCAGCAGGGAGGGGATTGTCCCACTCTGCTCTGCCCTGGGACCTCACCTCAATATTGGGGCAGTCTGGGGGGGACACAATGGAAGGAAGGCATTGAGCCATTAGAGAGTGTCCAAAGGAGGGACACGGAGATGGGGAAGGGCCTGGATTTGAAGCCGTGTGAGGACACTGAGGGCACTTGGTGTGTTCAGCTGGAGCAGAGGAGACTGAGGGCAGAGCTCACTGCAGTTCCAACTGCCTGGGCAGGGGCAGAGGAGGGGCAGGACTGAGCTCTGCTCTGGGGGGACCAGGGACAGCACCCAGGGAATGGCCTGGAGCTGTGTCAGGGCAGGGGCAGGTTGGATCTCAGGACAAGGTTCTTCCCCCAGAGGCTGGTTGGGCACTGACCAGGCTCCCCAGGGCAGTGGGCACAGCCCCAAGGCTGCCAGAGCTCCAGGAGGGTTTGGATGATCCTCTGGGGCACAGGGGGTGACTCCTGGGGATGGGCCTGTGCAGGGCCAGGAGTTGGACTCCATGATCCTTGAGGGTCCCTTCCAACTCAGTACATTCTGGGATTCTGTGGTAACTCTCCCACAGCTGACAGAGGAACAGACCCTGTGGGCAGCCCTGGAAGCTGCTGCCACAGCAAGGGAAACAGTTCCCTTCAGCTGCTCTCCAGCCGGGGGCTCAGCACTGGCACCAGGAGCACAGAGCATTCCTTTAGGGTGGGAACTTGTCCTCCTACACTGTGACAACATCACATCACCTTCCCAATGTTCCTGCTCTTGTCTCTGCCAGTCTGGCCCTGTCCCATGGTTTTACAGAAGTAGTGGGGGCTCCTCCTGCACTGCTCCTCTACAGCAGTGATGAAGCTATAAACCCTTGAATCCAGGATTTATTTTCATCCATTTTCCAGAGCAGAAGGATTTTTAAACGAGTTTTCAATCTTCACCAAGTACATAAATGGAAAATGGATCCCACTGCCGCATTACAAAGCAGTGATCATTATAAAGAGTCTCTGTTTTAATTCTTCACCAATTTCAATGACCATTTGGAGTTGCATCCATTACTAACAAGGCAGAATTAAGTTCTGCACTGGTCTACATTTCGTATTTAATCTAATATTACGGAAAGAGATGGCACGAATTTTTCTTAGACTCACTGCTCCATCTCCAGCTCTAATAATTCTAGATCACAACTGGCATAATTTAAATTAAATTTTTTGTAGTTTAAACCTATTTATCAACAGCTAATTAATGAGGTCTAAATCCTTTGATGACAGAATGATTAAACTGCATTTTAACTAATCCATCTTTAATTAAAATGCTGCCAGCAAACCATTTCTGGATGTGTAAAAAGGACACATTTATAGATGCTCACTCTTTAACTATGCATTATGTAAAGCCAATAATTAGAAGAATTCATGATTTCAATTATATTTTAATTACTGTTACATATAAAACATGCTTTAATAGATGTAATGTAATACATTTTCTTTCTTTACAACCCACTAATCATTCCTATTGGGGTGACAACCAAATAAAAGGAAGTTTAATATATATGCGATAGTACTGGAATCTTTCTTTAGCTTTGAGCCAATTCTCTCTCCATTTCTTTTTTGCAGCAGAAAGGTACTTAATTATCTCCAAACCTAAACCACAAATGAATCCCTATAAATCCCAGTTAAAACTCTAAAAGGAGATTAGTAGTAACTGACCATAATAAAGAGAAATGCTTTATCCTTATTATTGCACTTGCATGTCTTCGAGCTTCTTCAGCTCAAAGCACAAGGCCACTAAAAACCTGCTAGTTAGGAAAAAATAGAAGGTGGCATCTTACCAATTTTCTTGTTTCATTCCTTTATAATTTTAGGAAACTGCACAAGCCAAGAGATGCTTTAGTTATTGGAGGAGCCATGAATTTTCATTTTATTAGGGTACCCCATTGTCTCCATGTGGGAGGGGAGGGTGGTGGATGAACATCATGTGCTGACTGCAGCCAGGTCCCCGTTATCTGCATTAACGGGAGGCTGAGACTTATAAATACAACAGTGTTAAAGGTTTAGCTGTTCTTTACTATGGCTAAGTCAGTTTTCAATGCAAATACGGAACAAATTATTTCTTTCTAAATCACAGAGTATAGACAGCTGATCAGGAACACTCAATATCCTGCAGCAATGCAACCTTTAAAATTGCCAGTTATTACAATAGATTTTGTTTTCCTAAGACAAACTAAAATGTGATAAATTACAGTCATTAAACAAGTTTTTAAGCTCTGCATGTTCCAAGTAGTTATACATCACTGTAAATTCAGTTTTAGGGCTTCACTGCTTTCAGTGATCTGAATCTAACATGAGGAAACCAATAAGTTTATAGGAGAAGTCTGTTTACCCACTAAATTGTACTTCGCAAATATTCAAAAAGGTATATCATGTTATTTCTACTGACTCGGATATATTAAATTTCATTTTCATACATTAGTTTCTTCTGTTTGGATATATTAATGAAATTGCTGGTATTTCAGTTTATTTCAAGTTTTCTCTAAAAATATTTAGCATTTAACACACTGTGATAGTTGTTTTCACCACATGCATCTATCATGAAGTCACTGAACATACAAATACTGAAATAACCACACAACAAGACTTAAGCTGCTGCCTAGTTTGGTTTACACAAATCCTCTCATCTCCCTTTTTGCCTATTCCTGCTTATGGAGCAAGCTCTTGAGGGCAGGAAATACGTTTTACTACCTTATAAAGTACACTGTTCATTTATATTCTGAAGAAATAACAAGAACAACAGCTTATTATGAAGAGTATATGAGCTGCATCTCCTTGAAAGAGCATGTGTGGAAAGGTCATTTGGAATATATATATGCACTCAACAAGGACAAATGCTGACGTAGCAATGAACTTGATCAAGGTTTATTGAGAACACTCCTTACTTTTTAAAAGATGGCAGTAGACCTACCTGGGGAGAGAAAAAAACCACCTCAGACTTATTATGTCTGGTACCTGACTGCTGCTCCACCATGTCAGGAATCTTGTAGTGCCAACACAAGGGACAAGCAGACAATTAGGACTGTATCACCTCACATGACGTGCTCTCCCAGCCACATCACTGGTTTTCCTGTCTCTCATGATGCCTTGGCAGTACTGAGACCAAGGACAAGAATGTTTAAGGACTGCATACACAGTAATATCAAACGAGAAGAAATATTGAAGAAGAAGAAATATTTCAGCTGTTAGAAGCGCTGGGGAAGGACAGTTCTAAGGCCAATACCAGAAACGGCATTCTGACAGAAGCTAATCAGATATATATTGACAGCTTGTCTTACTTTCAATTTAATTTACTGGTTCATTAAATGAACCAGTAGCTGCTTTTGTTTAAAGATGGCACTTTGGCCACTAAATGCTATGATTTCCTTCTCAGTCTACAGAGACAGCCTACCAGAGCAAGGACACAGAAGGAAATGCCAGCTGGCCACCTGCTTTCATGCTGAGCCAGTCTAGCACACTGGAAAGGGAGAGGTGACTAACATCTTCTTGGGAGGATGCTTTCTTGGAGGAGGCTCATGCCAGACAATTTTACTTCCCCGAATTCAGAACCCTGCAACCCTGCCTGGATCTCCCACATGATGTCTGGAGTAACGCAGTGCATTGCTGCTTCCCTACCAGAGAACATGCAACTAAATATAGAAAAGCTGGTTAAGTATTTCAGAATCTCCTAGTTAACTCCACAACACTCTCCAAACTTTTCTTAAAATCGCATTTTCCCTGCTCCCAGAAGTTTCGAGTAAGATGGTGTGTTTGGTTGGGTCTACTCTCAGATACTGTGTTGTCAAAAAGTAGTTTTCTTGGCTTGTACAGATAAATAACAGATCAGAGGTGTCCTTCTCTAATCCTCCTGACCATGTTTCAAGGGTCCTGGTCACATAAAATGAGTGAATAGCTGCCCAGAGGACTACACCATTTACCACAAATTATTTCTTTATGGAAGAATCAATTTTATAGTCTCCTGAATTTCGAACACTTGCCTCTTCAATCCACTGGAATTACTCTTTTGAGAGCCAAGCCTGAGAGATGATTCCAAGGATCTATTCTTGGGCTATGAACTATCGGTTGTAAAAATCTAGAGAGGACTTATAAGTCTTTGAAAAGGACTCTGAGAAAGAAAACATGTATCAACACTTTACCATTATATGGCTAAAAGCGTCCAGACTAATCTGTTGAGTCTCCAACAATCTTCGGCCCCAACAGACCAGAAAGCTAAATTCAAGTCAATCTAATACAACAGGACCAGAAAGTGTTTTCAAGAGATGTCCCCCCTCATGCTGACCTGGAAACTCCAACATACATGATCTTCTGCTCATCGTGGGGAATTTTGCAAAGCTAAGCTCATGAGAATAAAGCTTTAAAAACGTATTAACTAACTTCGACTCCTAAGAAGACAGTGTGCAACTTGCTAAACAAGTACCTCTGCAAGACCTGGGGAGCAAAACGAAATGCATTCATCAGAGATGATTCCAACAGCTCTTAAGCTCAGGAAGAAATCCATAATACTGATTGTGATTCCCTCAGTCCATGTTCCAGAGTACAAATCATCATCTGGCTGAAAGTGAAGGGAAAGAAGACCCTCAATAGAACTTTCAACAAAGCTGTCGTGCCAGGCTTGATAAATCCACTTGCCTGCTCCTGAGTGACACACAGAAAATTGCCCAGCTCAGTGCTCATCAGTTTCTGTAGATCTACCGCTTTTGTTAGAAAAGAATTAAAACTGTAAGGATTAGAAAGATAATATCAACCAACTATAAGTGAGCCTAACATTTCACTGCACACCTCAAACTCTAGGGATGATTCAGTCACTCCACTCCTGGCATTGCAGAGCCTCCACTGCCAGCAAATAAACAAGAATTTTAGTCCTTGGCTAACAGTATAATATTTAGATCTGTCAGGAGAATAAAAGAAGTTTTGTCCTGATGCCACACATCTACACTTCGGGCTTGAAACCTTTTATGTCAAGATGTGAAACATCTAGCAAAGCCCTATCTGTCAGGAGACACACTCAAGCTCTTGCACCAAAATGACATGATCTATTCTCTTTATCCTGAAGATTTGTTACCACCACCCCTGGCTCCCTTCTCCCTACAGGAAGATGAAGGCACACAGAAAAACAGGGGAAGATGCAGAGGCAGGACTGAACCCAGACTGAACCCCACAAGCTCTCCTGTGCTTCCTGCTGGTGTAGCTGCCCAAGAAATCACATCCCCAAAGATGGTGGGAAAAGATCTACACAGTCACGCTGCCTTAAAGCGTGTCCCAGGGTCTAATGCCATGTCCAAGTAGCAATGGATGGATCCACTGAAATTCTCTACACTTATTTCTTGTCTTGTAAATCTCTGCAACAGGCATGTGAGTGGCTCCAAAAGGTCATTCAGGGTGCCTACAAGCCCACAGGCACGAGTTCTGCCAGGAACATGAAAAAATGTCTAAACCACACCTTGATTCAGCTGGCACTTGTCTTTTCACTAGTACACTGTACGTTTCATCACCTCTGGACGAACCTACACACAGAAGAGGTAAACATCTTTCACTGTGTTCAGTAAACTTAGGAGATAGAAACTGAAATATGGGCTTTATTTGCCATCCCACACTGACAGAGCGAGAACAGATGAGGATCAGTGCTGAAACCCCGCTGCCAGGCTATAGACCCTTCAATCTTAGCATCAGATTTCAAAGGTCTCCACAAACACAAGGTGAAAAGATCTGGCTCATGCCCTGAGGACCAGGCAGAGGACCAAGAGCAGGGGGGATGTTAGAAGACCAGGACACATTGTTGAAGACCATGGAACATCAGGGAGAGGTTCAGATGGCTGCTGAATTCTCTGAACTCAGGGTGATGTTTAGGAAGCTGCCCATAGGTTTGCTCAGTCACACACATTTTTACACCCCCCCAAGTCCTTCCTTAGAAAAGTCTTTGCCAAAACAAGCTGGTTCTCCATTTCAAAAGTGCTGATTCTTTAAACAGGTAGAAATTGCCATTTCCCTTGTTTATCCTTTTTATCCTATCTGTGCACCTCGGTTTCTATTCAATTTTGTCTGGCTTCACCATCCAACTACTAAACACATGGGGGCTTTTTCTTTAAGCACCTGAGTAGCCCCCAACAGTACCTGAGCACTCCTTAAAGGTTTGCCTGTATTTACCAAAATGGCTATTCTTGGATAATGCAGTGTATAGGCCCTCATATTTCTCAAGGAAAAACTGTTCCTTGCCATCACTTTCAAAATGGAGTCGACATGAGTCACATTAGCTGTGACTTTCCACACAGACATCAGACACAGAAGTACTACAGAGAGAGATTTAAAGAACATTACCTTGGACTAGAGTCATTCCCCTCGAGGTAAGTAAGCCTTTGTTCTGATGTATACACAAGAATCTCATTAGATGTTTCTCAGAGTTTACTACACAAAGGATGTGCTCAGCTGTTTGCAGACTCTGGTGTCTAAATTATTTCCAGATCACGAGTGCAGTATTCTCTAGCTTTCATCTAAATTCTTTCTGCTTAAACTTATGACTTCTCTTGTCTATATTTTTAAAAAAATTATATTAAGAAGCTCAACTGATCAAATGATCCAGATCTTACTGCTCAAACTTCTCATCATTTTGATGACAAATTAACTCTCAAAGGTCTACACCTTTATGATTAATTGCTTCTGAGATGTCAAATGCCATCAGATTTAACATCATCTCCTTTGTAACCCCACTTGTGAAAAAAGAACAAGCGCTAGAAGATGACTCGTTCCTGACAACTACTTCTGTCAGTAAGCCAGGCTTTAATCCATTTAATGTGAACCTTATTAATATTGTATACAGCTAATCCGAATGTTGTGTGATAATAAGTCAAATGCATTGCTGAAGGCTGAATGTATTACAACCATGGAGTTAACTTTATCAACTATATGTAATCTAATTTAAAAAATTAAATCCCGGGTTCTTTAATAAGATGTCCTTCATAACACCACATTAACTCAAATTAATTAAATACTTGTCCTCCACTACTGGAACTTCACATCAGCACTGTCATTGTTGCCAAATAAGCTTCTCTCACAAATTCAACCTGGTATCATCCATAACACTAGTCTGCACCTACTAGTTGCTCCCTCTCCTCCTGCCCCAAGTGTAAATCAGAAGCAGATTCTCTGCTAAAATTTAAGCCACTCTTTAGAATTTCTATAATGAATACACATATGGATGTTAAAATTTTCAGCCAACAAAGTTCATCCATTTCCTCACGAAACAAATATGCACAGTTTTTCACTTTTAATACTCACTGAAACAGAAATGGAAGTACTAAATGAGATCTGTCTACATCATGGCTTCATTTAATAAAGTTAATAATGAAATTATATATATATGTATATATATACAAAACACTGTATTTTTAAAAGGACTACTTATTTAACTACAGATGTCAGTTGACTGGTAATTCCACCAAACAAATTACTTTTTCCCTTCATTTTTTGAATTCAGTTACTTTTATTTGTCCCTAAGTATTCAGCAGAAACCGGTAACATCAATAAAAAATGTCAATTTTGACCTGCCTCATGAGATGTAAGAGCTCCAGATAGATTTTCAGTCAGAAGACAGGGTGACTAGAACAGCTATTATTAACAGCTGTTAGACAGAGTGGCACGACCAGAAGACAGCTCCCGAGATTTAGGCTGGATTAAGCGGATACTGTACTCAGACAGACCTTCAAGCACTGTAAATAACTTTAAAACGCTACATTGTGGCTGAACTCTCTCCGCTGTCAGAACTGGTTAGGCCACATCACACGAGACGGTTTACAGCAAAGTGACAAGGACTTTGCTGAATGGCAAACTGTATCTGGCTTATCATAATAAATTAAAATGACTTAATACAGGTACTTGAGCAAAGCTCTACAAGAATGAGTGAGGCAAAGGAGATGGTTTGACATGGAACTAACCAGAAAAATCGCTATAGGAAAGGAGAAAATACAGCAGCTTTGCTAGAAAGATCACTACCTTTTAAATAACATTTTCTGCTTCTCCTCTGTTCTATCAAATCATTCTTTGGTTTATGCCATCTTTGGGTTTATGTATTTAAAATAGACTAGTCAAATAGAATTAACTTTTAATTGGGCAGATACACAAGTTTCATGACATATAAATCATTGTGGTAAATACCCAGTTTTCATGAGCCAGTGACAGGACATCAGTATTATTCATATTAAGAAAGGAATCAGAGCAAACGAAGATGTTTTGTAACAGTTCCTGATTTTGTTCAAAAAAGCACAGAGCTCATGTTAGCACTTAACTTTCCTCTTCATTTCTGACACGTTTGCCACCATCCATCTAAAGAATAAACCGAAACTCCACAAAATACAAACCAGAAAAGGACTCCAAACCCAAATAACCCAAACCAGCTACTGGAGAAGGGCTCCAGTGATCACAGAAATGCTGGAATTTTTTCTTTATTACTGTTCAAAGTCCTCCTTATTGCTCTCTGAAGCTCCAGGTTTGTATTCTGTAGCATGGCAGTGTTTGTAATAGAACAAACAATGGCAAAATTACTCTTACTCAAGTATTTCCTGCTCTTATGCTGATACCTCCATGAACTTCAAGCAAGACCACTTTGTGCAGCGTTCTCCAAGTGCCACAACCCCACTGGGGACAAGAGGCAGGAGCAATTCTTTCTGAGGTCCTTCCTGCACCAAATGGGTGACCTGTGTGCTGAACCTACACTGCTGCTCACCAGTTTCTTCTGCTAGAGGTTCTAAGGAAGAAGGCACACAGATGGCACAAACTTCTGCCATTCCTTCTCAACAGCAGCATCTCTTCGTGCCCCTCTTGGAATATTACTAAGGCTTTTAAATTAAGACTAGCTGAGAAGAGGGAGGGTCATTTCAGAAAGCATCTAAGTATCTTTTAAGCTCATATCTGCAAAATACTACAGCTCTGATTCATACTCTATCCAAAAAGATACAGTTGCCCTTAAAAATCAAGGCTTTAAAAGCTTAAATTCTACTGAAAAGGCAATATGGAGAGGGACTACAGCATTTCTCAAAATTGAAACCGAGGTCTTTCCTTACATTAACAGCAGCTCCTTTGATAATCTAAGCTGAAAAGAATTCAATATAGTCTTCACTCTCTAGTCTTGCTTTTAATACCTTCTTAGCTTGGATAACAAAAATAGATGAATCCATTTCACTTGCAGCTTCTTGTGCAGAGGTGAGCTCGCCAGCCTGAGCCTGCCTTTGGGAAAACACAGCTCCTCCAGGCTTCCTCAGGTAAGTGAATGGAATTACTGCTACTGCTCTTCATTAGAAAAAATGGGAAAGGAGAGGATAACATTTAACAGTTGTGGTTACTCTCTTGGAAGAACACAGATTTTTAATTTCTCTTTTTGAATTTCTAATAATTGCAACTGAAAAGGGATGCCACTGTTAAAATGCACACAATATAGAAACAAAGTGCAGTTCTCTGAGCCATTTTGTTTACTTTCCTACTAAATAATCAATGCAATAAAAGCTCTTGAGACTGCTACAAGTCATTTTTCCAAGTGTACAATCATTCAGATAAGCATCTTCTTGATCACAGCTAGTCAAAACATGATGCACAAAGCTCACCCATAGTGAAAAAAACATAAACTTCTTTGTGCTACTAATTTTATAATACATTTTATCACGTTTCTCTCGAGTGAGTTTTCTACAGACATTTGCAAAACTCATTTACAAATACTCCGAGCTTCTGGCAGACAACAAAAAATTTCCCCTATTTACTTCAGCTGCTTCCAATACCTGCAGCAATTACCACACCGGGATGAACTGCAGTTTAGAGACTACTCTCATTCATGTTCCTACTCCATCATTTACCAGCAGTTTAATTTTGTTCTTCTTATATTCACTAACCGTGTTAAGAACCTTTAAAAGCAAGTCTACGCTCCTTTAATTAGTCATTTCTTCAGCCATATTCTGCTTTTATTTCACCTCTTAACGGCTAGCAACAACTAAAACTCACCTGGTAACAGCAGCAATCCAACCAGCTTAACAAAAACTGCAACTGGACAATAATGCACCGAAGTAGCACAACGGCAGAAGGCCAGTGTTGCATCGGAACAGGAAGAGGACCTGCTGGGTGGCTTTGGGGGCACATTTGGATATTGCCCAGAGGGGCAGGAGATCCAGCCGAGGCAGCTCACCTGCTGGTACAGAGAGTTGGAGCTTCTCCTCTGTCTCCACAGAGATGAGAAATATCGAAAGGAAAAACATAAGGTGGCCCAACAGACTTGTTTGGCATCTCCTGGCAGACCTCATTAAGGAAACACATTTTTAAGTTCTGGTTCAAGCCTCAGCCCCTGGATTTGCTGATCCTTGTCCCAGCTGGTTGACTTCTGCTATTAGATGAGCGTTTATTATAATTCTAGTTTTCTGTTCTGTTCTCATATGACAAGGTGCAAGGCAAGTTCATCTAGCCTCTAACTAATTACCTGCATTAACAGTATTAAAAACCCAAGTATTTTTAATACCTCAGGATGTATAGGCTATTGTCACACTGGCACTTAGTGATGCTTTTTTCAAATTCATAGCATCATGAAGGTTGGAAAAGACCTCCAAGATTATAAAGTCCAACCTTTAATCAAACACCACCCTGTCCCCAGCCCAGAGCACTGAGTGCCACGGCCAGTCCTTCCTTGGACACCTCCAGGGATGGGCACTCCAAACCTCCCTGGGCAGCCCCTGCCAAAGCCTGATCACCCTTTCCAAGGAGAAATTCCTCCTGATGTCCAACCTGAGCCTCCCCTGGCACAGCTTGAGGCCGTTTCCTCTTGTCCTGTTGACTGTGTGCTTTGATGCCCTCACACCCACACAATGGAAATCTTTAACCTCGGACAAAATCATGCATTCAGGCCAATTTGTAATTAATTTCCTAAGGACTCTCATATGCAATAAATCCTTAAATAGGGAATACCACTAGACTTCACAGCAAATTAAGCTGATACAGTCTCCTTGCTGGAAAAAGTATACAATATTCTATGAACTACCTATTTTTATTCAGAATAAAGATAATTATATAAGCCATGTATGGCTTCTGAGTTTGCTATCTACAACTCTCAGATATTATCCTCTTTGAATAAAAAGGAATAAACCAACAAAAAACAACTTACCAAACTGGTGAAATTGTAGTGGTTTCTCACGCTCTTATAACTGAAATGCCACCCTTTTGCTTCCCATTTGCCACTCCTCTTTCCTGAAAAGCCTGTTACCATGAGCAATCTGTTTTTGTTTTTACAACTTCTTTATTTACTCTACATTGGATTTTTCCGGTAACAGCAGGTTCATGTAAAATTTGTGTAGATTCTTAGCTGGGTAAAGATCATATCCATATTTACTTCTACTTCCTTTTATGTTTAGTAGCCTTGTGAGTATTCATTTTCCCTAATCCCTTTGGACTTCTGAATTTTTGAACCAAGTCTCCTCACAATCCTGCACTCAGAGCAGCACTGACCTTTTCTAGTCACTCTGAAAATCAAAACCCTTCAATGCAATCATAAATACTGATTTTTATACTGCATAAGACTCCTGTGACAAAAGATCAGAACCACACACCAACTCCCCACTAACTCTTTGTGTGCTGCTGAGGCATCTTCCTGCCCACTTGTATTTACTGATACTGAAATCTGGGATGTGCTGCTGGGTAATTCCCATTTCAGTGGCCTCACCACTGTGCTGAGGGGAACAACCCAGTGTTCCCAGGCTGTGGATGGCACACAAACAAACCTCTTCTGCTGCAGATAAGGACACAGGAGACAAACCCTCAGGTAGCAGACTTGTGGCAATGGCTCAGTCTCACTGGTCTTCTCACCTCCGCAGGTTACGGATGTTTAAGAGTTTAAAGTCCTCTGCCAGCCTCTTGCATGTAGATCAAGGGGGATAAATGGGGAATAATGGGTCTTGCCAAGAAAAATTTGGACAAGTTCATGTGTCTACTCTGCCCAAAACTATAACTGTAGGATAAGGAATGCAAAAATCTTTCAGGGGCTGGTAATAACCCCACAGGACACTGCTGTTCAAACAGGCTTTTGAAAGAAATGTGTTTTATACCTGTAATGACAACTCCTGAAGCTGCTAAAGCATATAAATAAGTAGGGTTTATTTAAAGCAATTTTAAATATTAGAGAGAGAGAGATGTATATGTGTGTGCACACTTATATCCTCTAAAATCAGAAATACACACAAACAATATGTTGAACACACACCGAATCTGGCTAGAGTACTGAATTTCATTCTTCTTTCCCCCATGCACCCAGTTTCATTACATCACACCTTTCAGGCTTTCCATCATCTAATAACTTTGCCAAAGAAGAAAACACATTTTGGAGGCTAACTAGTGCTATTTAAAAAATAACAGCATTCCTTTTGGTTTCTTTCCAACCAACTGGCACAAACCCTCATTAACAAAGGCTCTGACAGCCCTGTGTCTGTGGAAAGCCCTCCTGAATCTCTCGGCACTTTGCAATATTGAACAGAGCAAGCTCCGTGCCAAGTACCCAGATCTTGAAAACACTCACGCCAGCTTCATTTCTTTCAGAATTTACCCATTCGAAAACCACAGGTTTTCAGCTCTTAAGAGGCCTTAAATTCTCCCTGCAATAAGAGATTGTCATTCCTTAATGCTTTTAGAAGGACAAAATGTTAAATGGGAACAAACAAAAGATCAGGCTGATAACAACCAAAACTCTGAGCTCAGGTGTTTTTAATTTCTACTCTAATCTTAACTTTTTTCAGGTTCTCTACTTTATAAATAATTTCTTGACCACACTCCTTTCACCACTATTTTCTGAACTATCCTCTCTGAGGTTCATTACTGCCTGTTGTAATCTGCCCACATTTCAATGAAACATATATACCACAGTGGGACAGATACTGTGAGACACCTTTCCTTGGTTTAGTACACTGAATGTGGCTGAAAACAGACTAGAAAAGATTGAAAAGATAAAAGTGAAGAGGGAAGGAAGGAGGAAGGAATAAAGAAACTTGCAATCTTGCTCTCTGGTGTAATTTAAATAGCAAAAATGCCAGCCAAGTGTTTTCAAGCACTTTCAAAGAAACAAGATACGAAAATGGAGATGTTAAAAATGAAGCTGGGAATTTAAACTGATGTCTAATGTCACTGGAAGTCTGGAAAGTAGAGAAGTTACATTTTCAGCCATGTTGCAAGACAACAGTTTGAAGTATTTATTCAGTGAAAATTCCTATCAACAGCCCCATTCTTCGAACAGCCACATCAGACCATTCTCTCACAGCCCGGGGTAGCATCAAAGTCTCAAGAACAATGTTTTTTTCTGAGTCTTTTGCATAAGATCAGGTACATATTGGAAAAAAAATACAGCTTCCCCCTTCTTTCCCCAATTCTTAATGGGTTTCTTTTTTCTATTATTCCTTAAAGATGTTCCTCAGCACAGACTGAAAGTTTATGTTGTTCACACTCAGACCAGTACGACCACGCCGGGTTTTTAAGTATATCTCCGACAGCCACACTTCTGGGGAGTTAAACAGATACTTTGCTCTTACAATACAAATCAGCAAGACTAGTAGCTTTAAGAATGTATTTTTGTTAGCAGAATGCTGTGTGAACATTACTTGTACCAAAACCATGTGCCAACTCACCCCACAAATAAATTGCAACCTCGTAAAATTGTCAAAATTGTGTCCCTTAGGAGCAACAAAAGTTTGATTCACGTGCACTTTCTGCATTGTAAAATATTTCATATTTTGTTTCTCCTACGTAACGCGTAATAGGCTACAAGGTTTGATTTATACTTTGGGGATCCAGTACATCTATTAACTATGTAAAACACAGCACAGCGAATATTTCACAGTTTACGCTCTGAGTTTCAATTATTCCTGACACAGAAATAATGAATGGGTGGAGGCAAGAAAGCATTGGGATGGGGGGGCAAAAACAAACAAACGAACAAAAAAACCCCAACCAACAACAACCACCCAGAGGGTGGTTGGGCACTGACCAGGCTCCCCAGGGCAGTGGGCACAGCCCCAAGGCTGCCAGAGCTCCAGGAGGGTTTGGATGATCCTCTGGGGCACAGGGGGTGACTCTTGGGGCTGGGCCTGTGCAGGGCCAGGGGTTGGACTGGATGATCCTTGGGGGTCCCTTCCAACTCAGGATATTTTGTGACTCTATGAACAAAAAAGAGTTGTCTGCTGACTATTGCCATTCTAAATCATTCCAGAGTAAGGCAGGAGCCAGACTAGGGAAACATTATGAGCTGAGAGACCAAAACAAATTCAGCTACCAAAGAAGTAGCATCTTTTCAATACTGGGGTGGGAAAACATCTTAATCCATGCCTATACCATCATTAACATTGAAATTAGTATTTCTATGTGAGCTGAGAAAAACTGTTTTATTATTAATAAAATATAATAAATTAATTTGAAATATGAGGAGGAAATGAAACTAGATAGATTGTTACTAGGAATGTAAGCTAAGTTAGGAAATTACCAGTTTTGGAAATGAAGATCATATATGCAAATTAGTAGCCACTTTTCAAAAAAATCCCAAACAAATCCTTGTTAAAAGTCCCTTTAGAAGAGTCTGTCACATGCAGTAAAAACCCCTGACATTATCTGCGTGTCAGTACAGGAACACTGACAGCATCTGTGCACAAAACAAGAGTCAAGCCTGTACATCTGAACAATTCTTTCAATTTTTCAGATGATGAAAACACAAGTTTTCTGGATTTTAATAGTAAATAAATTGTTCTGAGTGGTAGAAACAACTGGTCTAATACACATGTTAAAACTTTAAGATCAGAAAGATCAGCTCTTTGTTATTTTAAAGTTTTACTAATGTACCAAAAAAAGCCTGTGCATGTGAACAGCAAATGCCCAGGTCCCCAAACAATGGCACTGCCCCCCCCCAACCATAAAAATGACAAACTACACCCACGGCTGCACTACACCCAAACTCTGTAACAGATTAGATTTAAAACTGAGCAATGCAACGAGGCAGCTATTAGTCTTTCAACTCAAGTGTCAACTTCAAACAAATTAACGGCTGAGCAGTCTCCACCAAACGGTGTCTTGACAATTACAAACTGTGTTTCTAAATCCAAATTCCACTGCAATATTACTGAGTAAGTTTTCTGAACTGCAGTGATTTGCTTGAGTAAAAAAAACAATCCACTGCCGAATGTGGTTCTGCAAGCTATCACATCCACTTCACCATCCAATTCTTTCAAGAAAGATACAGACTGGAGATGAAAGAAACGGAGATCAGAGCAGGAATTTGATATACAAGAGGCTGGAAGTTACATCACACACGCAATCCTTGTCAAATTTCTCCAACTACACCTATGTACACATAATCTATAGCTAAGATGAAACTGAATATTCTCCAAAAAGCAGCATGATGTGAACCATATCTCAGCTGGAAAGTACAAAGGAATCGGCCAGTAGTTGAGATTTTTGCACACCATCATCCATTTTCAGCACACGCTCTTGGAATTAGGGAAGACAAGTAGGCAGACAGTAGCAACTAATTGTATGGCCCTTTCCTTTCCCTTGGAGATTTATTTTTATTCTTCAAAGCTTTAGAGATTGATTGTAAAGCCATGCTGTAAATCAAAAGGGAGCCACTACTCATTACCTAGTTAGAATTTCCTGGGCTCTTCCTGAGAAGCCATTTCTCTGCTGTTTGATCCAAAGGCCACCGGCAATGTCTACAAGAGCGCTGCCTATTAGGGCAGCTGAGACTCATTTTTTCCCCAGATCCATTTTCAGTAGCTTGATGAATTTCCACCTGCTTCCAGTTCTAAAGAGCACCACCAACACATATGATTCATGGGTTCAAAACACTTGTTCAGGTTGAACAAAGAAACAAAAATATATGTAAAACCAGCTAGGAGTGACTCAGAGTAAAAGAAAGTGGAGTGCCCCTGGTCTGCTGGTGTAGACCAACATGCACAGCTGTGATTACCTAGGCTCCTTCTGAAAAATAAAGGAAGTAATGCCTTTTTCTTTTTCAACAGAAAGTGAAGATTTAAAAGTACTGTTGCCGCTGTAAAAGTTATCTCTCATCAAGGAAAAATACATTAAATGACACACGCATCCTGCTCACCCCTATCAGTTTCTAACTTTCTTCCTGATGTATGAAAGATGGCAGAGAAAGTTTTATTTTCTGGGGGTCTCTGAAATAAATCAAGCCTCTTCTTCCCACTCCTGTTGGAGGACACTACTCAAACAATCCACTTTTGTTTTCCACTCCTTCAGCACACAACAGTGCACTCAGACCTTCACTCAGGTCCTTTCTAGATAGAAGTGAATACTTTAAGCCAAGTTTTCATCACTGCCAGCTTTGAGAAGCCCTGTGCCTCTTGTTCTAGTACAAACAGTGAACACAGCTACAAAAAGTCTCTGGCAGCAGCTCAGCCATGACTGCCCAAGCCCCAGTGGCTACAGGAGGTACCTGGAGGAGTATGGGTGTATCTCTGGGATCTGGGGACTCCTCTGAGAGGGATGCTGGATGCCAGCAGAGAGCTAATGAGCAGGTGTGGAAGCACTGAAGGAAGATGAATAGCACCTGGTAATGGTCTGGCATTTATTTGGAGTGGCAATGGTGACAGCTGTGATTTGCCATGATTTGTAGCTGGCAGCTGGAAGCCTGGAGCCCTGCACCCCATTCAGGTGTTGAGGATCAAGGTAAAGCCACCAGCAGATTGTCAAGATGAACACGGTGCAAAGCAGGACCATGTGCCTGAACTGGTGTCACTGACACCCCACAGTCCCCACTCAGCCCCACTGAGTACAGCCAACTGACCTGGCAGAGTGCAAACCTGGAACACAACCTTTGTCTGACACAGTCCAAAGGGAAACACTTGGACAGTCCTCTCCCTAGATAAACTTACACCCACTGATTTTTCCAAGCTGTCTTTAGAGCATCAAAGCAGCGGCAAAGGGCATAACCCTGTCCCTCCTCTCTGTGTCAGCTCATGGAGCAGAGGGGAAAGTGGAGCAAGATTAAAAGTAGACTGAACCTTGGAGGAGTGAATACAACTGGCAAACAGCAAAGTAATTTGGCCAAAAATACCCCACAGGGATCGTGCCCACAGATGTAGGCACAGCCAGGGTGCCTGGTGCAGTGCATTTTGTGCAGATCAAGTGGGATGACACGCAGGAGGTCACGGAGCTCCACCCAAGATCTGGCCATGATCTGAGCTACAGAACGCGGTAACAGCAGAGCAGTGTGTTTCCCCGTAATATATTGGAATAAACTTTTCAGTGCTTGTCACAATAATACGGAATAAAGTTCTGAAGTGCTGAAAGGCCTCACAAAATCTTTTAAAATTACTTACGCATGCTAAGCAGAACTGAACCAAAAACTAACACAAGTTACTGAAAAAAAAATTTGTCAAATCGCACTGCGAGCTCTACATAATAACTACCCAAGTGAATCTGCATCCTTTAGAAAGTAAAAAACTTATTGATTTTTACTTGCAAGGTCGTCTCTTTGTGTCTCAAAACGAGACGTTCTTATTTTAATGTTTCTTGAGACTATTTTGAGTAACATCAATATTTTATATTTAGAAATGTACAAATCACAAAACAGCGTGATATATACAAATAACTGAGAAAAAAAATGTACAAGTAAAGGTGACTCATCCTGTCCCAGGGATGGGATATATCTGGGACCCATTTGTCTTTATGCTTCACTGCAGTATTATGGTGACTGAATGGCGCTTCTGACTTGAACTTCAGTGTCAAGGCAGCACAACATTCCTCTCAGCATCTCACAACTAGTGTCACTTTGCAAAAGTCTTTGAACCCATGATGCAAGATCTATCCATTTTGTCAATGTTGTGTCACAGTTAATGACCAAACTGTACTCAGCACCAAAGAACACCCACGAGAAAACAGGGAAGGGGCAGGAAATCTGCTGGGTTTGGATCTGTTATTTAGGTAATAGAAAAACATTATTTTAATTTCTGCTAGGAATAATGCACATGCTTTGATTTGACAAGTCTTAAACAAACACCAGAACTGAGGCAGCAGAAACGCACACACACGTTGCGTCTCTCCCAAAGGAAGCAGGTTCCCCCGGAGGCAAGTGTCAGCTCCCACTCCCCACCGCTCCCTCAGACCCAGGCTGAAGATGAACATATTGCTCTTGTTCACCCAAACATGTCACTCAGGCACACACTGAGTGTCAGATCTAACCCGTGTTCCTAAGCAACACCACACTCCCTCCACGTCCTCCCCCCGCTGCCACCAGCAGACAAGAGGTTTTAATCATCAATTCACACTGCATCCAACGTGCAAGAACCCATCAGGAGAGGCCTGGGCACAGCACTGCATTAAGCAGCATCAGCTGCTTCACCAAGGCATGCAGTCTCTAACAAAAAGACAGCATTTTTACCTTTGAGTTGTTTATAAAGAGAAGCTTTTTTTAAAAAAAAATCCTGGCTTAAACACAAAATAATGCAAATACCAGCTAAAAATTTTTATTCTTGCCAGCAGGTATGGAAATATTCTGTTAGAGGTACTGAGGGTTAAACTTTTTTCTGACATTTATAATATTCAGTGCTGGAAAAAAGTCTCTGCAAAGAATAATTGCTCCCACAGGGACCAATCCATGGGTCACAGTTTTTTGCGCTTGATGGCAACAGAGCCTTGAATAAGATTTTCTATAAAACCCAGATTTAAGCTCGCAGCATAATCACAATGTTTGCCCTAGCTCTAGAAGCTGAACTAAAGCACCACTTCTACAGTGTAATTATTCTACATATGTTCCAAAAACCCATGGGGAAATTTTATTATTCAGAAGAATAAATAGGGTAAAAATAAATGGTTTTTAATTTTAGCCAATTTTTACACTCCTTATGAATTTTCATTTTTCTTATGCAAGTTTAAGTCCATGGGAGAAAGGATTTGCCTTGAAGAAATAATTAAACTTTCATCTTCAGTTATGCTTCTTAGCAAATACACAGCCACCCACATAGCACACAACACACAAGTGCTGTTCAGTGACACAGAGTGCCAACATAATCACCAGCGCTTCATAATCTTCCTTTCAGTTTCAAATTGGATATTTGAAGTTTGAACTTCTGTTCAACAACCCAGAGCAAGCAGAAATGCAGTAAGGGCTTAGGTTAGAAGGAATTTGGTGTCGCAGTATAGAACTTAATTTGCCCTCAATAGTTTTTTTGAATACTTGAGCTATTCTGAGAGAATAAGGCAGTAATTTGTCATTTGGGATATGCAAACCTACGAACTTAAGGATAATAAAAGATTAGAGCACTCAATTTATGATGACAATGTCTGGACAAGATGTAGTTGGCTGCAGAAGTCAGAATTTTTCAAGGCAGGGGAGGTGAGGAAGCAGGACTCCATCTGGTCCAGGAAGATGCAGATGCATTTTGCAGCTAAGTCTATATATGCTTGAATTTCTGGGAACATCCCAACACTCCGTTCTTTATGCAGGGACCAAACAAATGACTATACAGGTGCTCTGTAGGCAGAGCCCCTCATTGGTAAACACCCTGCTCACAGGGTCCCGCTGACCCCTCCACTGCCCTCAAGCCACACACCATCTCGGCAGATGCTGCTCCTCTGGGTAGGAGCTCAGGCTGCTTTCCAGCCCCTGAGCTGGCTGAAGGTAAGGGCAGAAAGAGCAATCACCAGGAGAGGTTAATGCAGACTGATGGGCTGAAATGGGATTAATTTTCAGTTGTTATTCTAAACTGCACAAGGGACCCAAATCTAGCTCCAAGGGCCTGTTGTAGCTGATAAACTCACTACACCAATCCCAAGTGCTAGAACCAAGATAAAAATGAAGCACAAAGTAAAACAGAAAACTACCAAAAAGAAGTTACACCCCCTTATCCCAGAACTCTTTCAAGTAACAGAGGCCTCCTTGCCCCATCAGCCCCAAATAACCAATAAGCTCACCTGATCCAAACAAATTCTAGACCCCAGAATTCAGAGGTCTTATGGACACAAGTCTCTGATTTGCAATGGCAACAGAAACAGCAGTGGCTGGGACCTTCCTCGGTTTAATGCTTTCTTGTCATACAATACCCACCTCCTTCTCACAGAGTTACTGATGAAAATCAGATCACTCCTCCTTCAACATAAACATCTCAGAAGTCTCCTCAAATCTTGCAGAATTGGGAAGCCAGCTCCTAAATGTTGTTACCATTTCCAACCCAAATAACATATTAGTAACAGACATGTTCTTCTTCTCTTCCTTCAAACACACAATAAAGAAAAAAAAGTTATCCTGGAGAGCTGATCCAATGCAATGTATTACACCCAGCATCAAACCTTCCATCACAGAGGAAATCTAGAGATTAGACAGGCAAAAGGCCATTAAAAAATGACATGTAAACTAAACTTCACATTTACAGCTTATATTACTCTGTGCACCCAAATAACTCCACATCATTTTTACAAATTATCTACTAACCAGAGACATAAGAATGCTTGCCCACCTCTGCCACTCAGTGCTGACGACGACAAAAAGCAGGTTCATTCTGCAATAAGAAAGAGCAGAAATCCAGTCCAATACTCCTGAAGGATCTGACACTTTACAAGGGGATTGTACCAAGTGAGAAGTGATGGCAACTGTACCTTACACTAATGGATTAACTTATATCACATATCCCATTAGTTCTTTAAATATATAGGTTTCAGTAGATGAACTGGGAGACATAGTTGTCAGCAAAGCTCTTCATATCCCTCACTTGCCAAAACTGCCTCAAGGCTCAATTTGATTTTAGCAGAAACATCACCTCTACTGTCTAATACGATTCAGATTCCTTCCCAGTCCTAATATTTTCCATCACTTCTGCCTGCCCACCAGAGCAGGTGCCCTGTGGTTTGTGAACAAAGAAGGACTGGTGGGTGATGTGGTGGTCAGTGGCTATCTTGGGCAGAGTGACCACAAAGTGTTGCTTTTCTGTACTGGGTGAAGTGAGGAGGGGCACCAGCAGGACTTCCACCTCAGACTGCCAGCAGCCAGGCTATTTATGACACTGATTGACAGAGTCCCTTGGAAGTCAGTCCTGAAGGACAAAGGAGTCCAGGAAGGTTGGATATGATCTGGGGAACTACAGGCCTGTCAGCATAATGTCTGTTCCAGGCAAGGTCATGGAAGAGATCATCCTGAGTGCCATCCTGAGGACAACCAGAGGATCAAGCCCAGTCAGCATGGACTTACGAAAGGCATGTCCTGCTTGACCAATCTGATCTCCTATGACAAAGTGGCCCATTTAGTAGATGAGGGAAAGGCTCTGGATGTGCCTCTCTAGAGTTCAGTAAAGCATTTGGTACCATCTCCCACAGTATCCTCCTAGAAAAACTTGCTGCTCATGGCTTTTATGAGTAGACTCTTAGATGGGTAAAAACTGGCAGGATGGCTGGGCCCAGAGAGCTCCAGTGAATGGAGCTAAATCCAGTTGGGGTCAGTCACTAGTAGTGTTCCTGAGAGCTCAATTTTGGGGCCAGTCCTGTTTAATATCTTTACTGATGATCTGGATGTGGGGACTCTCTGTAAATTTGCAGACAACACAAAGTTGGGTGGCAGTGTGGATCTGCTGGAGGGCAGAGACCTGGACAGACTTGATCAGTGAACCAAGGAGAACAGCACGAGGTTCACTAAGGGCAAGTGCTGGGTCCTGCACTTTGACCACAACAACCCCCTGAAGTGGTCCAGGCTGGGGGAGGAGTGGTTCGAGAACTGTTTGGCAGAAAAGGACCTGGGCGTGCTGGTCAACAGCAGCTGACCATGAGCCAGTGTGTGCCCAGGTGGCCAAGAAGGCCAATGGCACCTGGGCTGTATCAGGAGAAGTGTGGCAGCAGGACCAGGGAAGTGACTGTCCCTCTGTACTCAGCGCTGGTGAGGCCTCACGTGCTGTGCCCAGTTCTGGGCCCCTCACTTTAAAAGGGACAGTGAGGTCCTGCAGAGTGTTCAGCAAAGAGCAGCATGGTTCATGAAAGGTCTAGAGAACATGTCTTATGAGGGGCAGCTGAGAGAGCTGGGATTGTTTAGTCTCAAGAAGAGGGGCTCAGGGGGACCTCATGGCTCTCTGCAGCTCTGACAGGAGGGTGTCTGAGCTGGGTCGGTGTCCTGCCGTGCCTGCAGTGAGAGCACCAGAGCAAATGGCCTCAAGCTGAGATGGGGGAGATTCAGATTAGGTATTAGAAAAAAGAATTTCACTGCTCAGGTGGTCAGGTATTGGAACGTGGAGGTGGTGGAGTCACCATCCCTGGAGGTGTTCAAGAGGCATCTGGCTCTGGCGCTGGGTGATGTGGTTTGGTGGTTTAGGGGTTCCAGTGGCAGTGCTGGGTTGATGGTTGGACTGGATGATCTTAAAGGCCTCTTTCAACCTTGCTGATCTATAACTCTACAATCACATATCATCCTGTAATGATAACCCTGACCTTGCATTTTTCAACACTGCTGATAATGGGCACAGTAAAAAAAAACCACCACCTTCCAAAAGAGTACACAATTCTGCACAATTCATCCCTGAGACAGATGAGGCAACAACAGAAAACCAAACAAAAATCAAGCAAACAAAAGAACCATCACGACACACATTAAAATGCTACTTAATAGGTTGGAAGGTGGCACTTGCACACCATGATGATGAGGATGCCCCAAGAACAAATCTGGAAAAGAATTTATGCAGTGGGCATGCCAGCAGCAAGGAAAAAAATCTGTTCCTTTTCTTTTCACCTGTGTAAAATGGGTTTGGTTTTCAGAAGATCAGTGTACAACATCACATCATTAAAGGGCAGTCTTGGTATTCCACCCATTTCCTTCAAGTTGGGCTTCTGGTCTCTGAGCATGATCCCGAGCAATTCTGGTTATAAAAAGATGGCCAACAAACACAAAATTCTCATCTCTCTGCTTCATCAATAATTAGCAAAAATTATTGAGCTAAAGCTCCCAATGCAGATAAAGCCTCACATATGGTAGAATCTTTACTTTTGACTTGTCTGAACAAGCATGAACAAAATCCACAGCAAATAATAATCAGTTCAGCCTGCTGTCTTTTACAATGAGTTCCATTTCACATATCTCCAATCTGAGCTTGTCATTAGCAATGCTAATTAGTTCTGTATCTCAATGCCACGCTAGATTCAGTAGAAACTGAAATCATTGCTAATTTGAGAAGAAAGCTTGTTCTATTGTTAATATAACTAACAGTAATAGTCACTCTAGAAAACACGCACAGAAATTAATATTGCTTGCAATTTTCAATCAGTTACGAAATTAAAATAAAAACTACAACTACTTTTTGATTTCCAAAAAGATAATAAAAGGATAATTATGACTTATCACAGCACTTATTATATTAACAATCCTGGAAGGACATACAATGACACAGCATTTAAAGTTGGGTTTATCTTGCTGTGCAAGCAAGCCAGGTTCTGTATGCACACACGTGGTGTACATCCTTCCACAGCCCTCTTTCTGAAGAGAAACATTTTCCAGTATGAGCGTGGTAATTGTTCTTTGGTATCTGTGGGCTGATAGAGGGTTTAATTTTAAAGCTCTCACATGATCCAATTTCACAATTTTTTTGTAGAAGATAAAAACCAATTATGCAGAACTTCAATCAGAAGTCACAAGAGAGACCTGTGCAATTAAACAGTGCTCTTCCACCAGGAGGTGACTGAAAGAGAGAACACAGGAGCTTGCCACAGGACCTCCTGAAAGGGGAAAAGGCTGAGGGGTTACTGGGAATATATTGGAACTCCTCTGCTCTCTCCCAGAAGTAAATGGAGTGCATCACCAACCACACTGACCAGCAGTTCAGGCAAAACAAGTCTCAGAGTGCCCCCACGCCCCACTCCCCAGGAGGTTTCCAACTCCCACATTGTTCCTCTCAGCTGGGCAGAGGGAAGAGCAGGGAGACTGGAAGAAGGTATGGACAGCTGGAACATCCCAAGTGGAGTTAGGTCTTCTACAGCAGACGAGGTGCTGAGACAGGAGGTCTCCACGCTCACAGATAATCCTCACTTCTGGTGCACAGAGTGTGCATACATATGCAATTGTGCCTTTGTATGCCACGGAAGAGAAACAATGCTCAGGGGTTTTCTAAAACCAATTTTTAAATTTCGATTTATTTGGAGACTATTTACAACCTGACTTCAGCTGGATTAGGAAATGAGTGGCGACAGCCTAATTTAAAACATCAAAGAAGCAGCTGCACCTGAGGGAAGGTAGGCAGGAGGGCAAGGCTCCAGGAAGTGTCTCTCTGAATCCAGCTGCTCTTCGCAGCAAATATATTATATCTGACTTCCCTGTGGGCACTGGGCACACGAGATTCAGCAGCTCTCTCAAACTAAACAATTAGCTTAGGGACCCAGCATTTGCTGTCAGAGCTGTCAGCACTAAGCTGCCAACCTGGCCCTGGGCTGCTGTAGGTCATTTCGCTGCACCATTTTTAGGAAGGTCTCGGTGACCCCTGCCACCCCTGAACAGGCACAAGTACAAAACCACTGGCTCAGCTACTCCCTCCCTGCTGTTCCCTGTGCAATCCCTGTTGAACAGCAGCTCCTGGGCTGCTGTGCAGTGAGGATACTCTGCTAAAAACAGAGATTGTGTCTGATCCACTTCTTCCTTCAACCCTTCTGCTAGAACTCGATATCCACACAAATAAAGAATATTGGGTACAGCAGGCAGACACCCATCCCACCACACAGGCCTGCAGAAACAAAGGAAAAATTAGTGGGTTGGGTTGGGGTTTTTCAAACGTGTGGAAAGGCCACCTTCTGCCTCTCTCAGTTTTTGATGTATTTTCAGATTTTCAAACCAGTCTTTTGATAGCAGCAACCTACATTTAAGACCCCATCACCTCTAATTGTGAGGCAGTTTGGGAAATAAGGCAGTCAAGCCACTTCCAGGCTACCCAACACTAACTGTTAAAAAAAAAAAAAAAGATATTTCAGTAACTGAGCAGACTGACACGGTGCTTGAGATTAATGGAGTGCTGGTCTGCTGTTTAATAAAAATGCACAAATACCAGCGAGGGTCATGGCATCATTCAACACCATTCCCACGCCAAAGAGCAATGGTGGAGGATTCACCCCTGTACTTTTGCCAGCTGCAGTGAGAATTCTTATTTACTATCCACACACTCTTACGTGAAGAACTTACAAAGGCTATAATTGAGCTGAAATTCTAACCAGAGTCATGAAAAAAACCCAGAAATATTTTTAAAGATCATTTGCTGCCGAAGTCAGTGACTGCCTCAAAAAAACACTCAAAGCACAAGTATCAGGAGATGGTAAGAGGCAAAGACTGATTAGCTAAAATAATCAGCATTTCACTAAAAGGAAATACCCGAAGGAAAATAAAATTATTCTGGCTATTTTTTCTTTTTCAGTGAAAATGTATGCTTTATTTTCAGTTTGTTCCACCGGAGCAGAGGAGAGAGAGATAAATGAAAGATGAGAGCCATAATCCATGAGAGCACTCTCAGATAGTGAAATTTAACATTGACAGATACGACAGCAGCTCATCTCAGAGTCTGAGCTCTGCTCTGGAATCAGGGACAGCACCGAAAAGAATAGGGATAAAGAGCTTTTATCAGCCTTGGCTGGTAAGAGAGGCAAGGTGTAAAAATAGTCTGTAAGCATTGTAAACCAAGAAGAAAAAACCTCTGTAGCTGCTTTCTTGCCATTTTATTCTTCAAATTGTTGCTGTTACAGCAGAGTGGGGTTTAAGGCTAGTATTAACTACTACAAAATCCCCACAATTATTCACCCTCACAGTGAAGAATTTCTTCTTAATAGCTAATCTAAACCCACCCTCTGGCAGTTGAAGCCATTCCCCCCTGTCCTGTCACTCCAGGCCCTTGTCCATAATCTCTCTCCGTGATTCTTGTAGGTTCTCTTCAGGCCCTGCAAGGCCACACTCAGGTCACCCCAAAGCTTCTCTTCTCCAGGCTGAACAATCCCAACTCTCCCAGCCTTTCCTCCCAGCAGAGCTGCTCCATCCCTCTGATCACCTTGGTGCCTCCCCTGGACTCTCTCCAGCAGCTCCATGTCCTTGGGGTGCTGTTCCCAGGGCTGGAGCAGCTCTGCAGGGGGGTCTCAGCTGAGGGGCAGAGGGGCAGAATCAAGCGCTCAAGCGCTGCCCACACCTGCACACCAGCCACGCTCCCTTGTTTTAGAGGACTCCACTCTCCAGAATCAGGACTGAAGTTTCTGGATCCTCAGTACTGGGATCACAATTATTTGCTGGTAACCCCAAATCAGCAGCAGCAGAAGTTTCAGAGATAGTCACACAAAATCTAGGGAGATGTCGGAGAAGGGAACAAGTGTTTAGGCCTGGTTTAGTGCTGCCCAGCATCAGCAAGGCAATGATAACCACACTGGCATTTATTTAATGCACTCAGGACTGTGCACTCTCCTGTCAGAGCCCCCTCAGTGCTGTTATTAAGAACAGGACAAACCCCCCCAACACGAGCAATGCATACTGTAGCTATGTGTCCAAAACTCTTGGTGTAGGAAGTTGCTCACCTGTTGCTACAGCATACACTTTCCTGTCACTCCTCAATCAAATGGACCATTCCAAGGAGCCGCCCCACCCTTAAAAATGTTCCCTTCAGTAAAAAGGGAACAAATGAGGAAATGCACGGAAGATTCAACACCTGATTTGGAAAACAGTAAGCAGATGAAGAGGCAACACTCTACAAATTAATAAACACTGATCTAGAAGGTACTTCCAGAACTTTAGAGCATCCTGAAACAGATGACTGTGGGTTCTAATTAGTACTTTCAGTGTGTTTATACATATACACAAAACATTTTTGTTTATATATGCACACAACTTACCTGAATTCGCAGATTTCATTCACATGCTTCTCGAGCTGAAGAGATTTCTTTTACCATTTTGCTATATTTTAACAATATATTCACTACGGAGAGGTTTCATAATTAAAAGCCCTTAATTAAAGAAGATTAATCACACATGAGATAAGCACAAATACTAAACAAACTGCTTCAGAGAAAACCCAGAATCTGACCTAGCAAAATGACTTTCTATGCAATTACACATGCTGTGAATTACTGTTTGTAGATAATTGCATGGGCTGTCTCCTTAAAGTCAACCAACCACACATTAAAGTTAAATAACATCAAACCAAAAAAGAAGTCAGGGCTGATTGGATTTGCAGTTAAATGTGTTCATTTTTTATGTATCTCAGCATTAACACGTTACTAGTTCAAAATCATTTCCCAGTGCTTGACCAAATGGACAAAGAAAAGGCACCACTTAGGTCCTACCATCCAGTAATGGAAAATTTTAATTGCTTTTGGGATCTCTGGCATTATTCTTCCAAGCAGACAGGGTCACACCAGCTTTGTGCCCAAAACTGCACATGCTATAGTCCACAATGTCAAAGAATGAAAGTAAAGCAATAAGAAAGGGGGGCTATTGGCCACGTTTCAAGGGCTATCTATATTCATTCAAAAAAAAAAAAATATCACAGTTTCACAGCCATCAGCGGGAACTGCAAATGCACCAGGGGAAGAGAGCCACACAATTCAGAAAGCTTTCACAAAGGGAGTGGAAGCCCTGGAAACAGCAGAAAATGAAAAATTGCACTAACTTTTAATTGATCGTCTAAAGACAAGTGCGAATACTTTTGATAAATATATCCAGACTATTTGCTGACAAATGAAAAAACCAAACAAACAACCACCCCGAAAAAGCCCCATAACTCTACTATTTCAGTGAAAATTGTCTATTTTAGCTACTTTTAGGTCTCTGAAAGTTCCCTTCTTAGACTACATTCACAGACAGGTTACCTGTATACAGAGTAGAGATTTCCTAAACTGTTTTCTAACTTCATTTATAAACATTTCAATAATGTATTTCTTGCCAGAAAGGTGTGGAAATGACAGGTTTACATTTTTAGGACCCTTTTTTCCCAAAGGAATAAGGGAAGAGAAACCAGTGCAAGGATGAATTCCACCAGCAAAAGAAACTGAAGTTCTAATTATAGTCTCCAAGACAGATGCTGCAGAGTAGTCTACCAAGACCTCTTTTATTAGCTAAATAACCTCAAACTATTGCAAGAGTGTAATCTATCAAAATGTATGGAAGAACAGAAGGCAATTTTAAATAAGTGTAATAACTGCTTTATTTATTTGTTTGTTTTAATTAAAAGAAACAAATAATCTTTCCAAAACGTTGATGTGTATGGAAGGAGCTAGCCAGGGAAGTATGGAAGGAGCTAGCCAGGGAAGTATGAAAGTCGTGGAGTAAAAATGCAATATACCTCACAGACTGTATATATATGCATTTGTTGTGTGACATTTAAATCAAACTGTCAGAATCATGACATTTATAAGCACCCGAGAATAAGTTCTGCTCTATGGAAATTTTTCATTGCTACTGACTTCCAGAACCAAAATTTCACTATCAGCACGTATAGCACGGGCAGTGAGCAAAATGAACACAAAGTTCAGGAATACAGTTGAAGACAGGATGTATACAACATGTTTTTTCCCCTTTTACCTGGTGATATATGTAACTGCTATTTGAAGCGCAAGCAAATTATAAGCATGAGCCTATAGCACCTGCAGAACTTTAAACTGCTTAAATGTAACATTAGTTTCTCCATATTGCATATGTTTTATATATACACATATATATATATATGTCTTTTGAGCTACCTTGACATTCTGATGACAAAGATTGTGGTCACTTTATTTCCCCCTCCCTGGGTGGCCTTTGAAAAACTACTGCCAAGAAACAACAGTAACTGAGATATGACTGCTGTTTTCTATTCCTTCATTATGCAAATACTTTGAAAACAGAAAATATCGTGTGCAAGCTAAAAATAAATGGACTTGATGATCAAACCCATGCTTTATAACATAAACGTTGATGATCTAATGTAAATATTGATTCAAGAGAGGAGGCAATGTTTAGCTTAGGTCTAGACACATCATTACTGTACAGCTAAGAGCAGCCAAAGCCCCCACGTCTGGCTGCACAGAGATCTGCTGCCTTCTCATCGATTTCTCAGCTGCTGCAGGAGCCCGCGGCACAGGGGTGAGCTGAGCTCCTTGTACAGGCTCACTGCAGGTACTGCTGCCCTGTACCTGCAGGCAAAATGGAACTCAACACAGCCTTCATGAGATCTTTAAACACTCAACCTTGCAGTCTTCTGAGCATAACCAGACTAAGGGCAATGCTTATCCAAAAGCACCATGTTATCAGATGGCTTTAAACAATAATAACAGGTATTTTGGAAAGCTTCTGTAAATTGCTAGAACTCCAAGAAGAGAGTATTTCACTTAAGTATCACCAAAAAATAATCAATCCTCGTCAAATACAGGTTTGAAACTGATGAAGTACCACCTCAAAATAATAAAATAATGCTTGCAATGAGCTCTCAGTCTCAACTCAATCCATGCTGCTGCTTTGCCTCAGCTACTGCTTCTGCCCATACCACAGAGAGACTTTCTCTTTTGTATTATAATTATTGAAAGAATTCTTACCTTTCCATCTCGTATTCTTTCATTCCTGGTTTTACTGCCTTCATTACCTGTAAGATACATATTAACATGGGACAATCATAGCAGGAGGGAATCTCATATTTATAAATTTATGGCTTACGACTATCTCCAGAGGAACCTATAATACAAAAATATCGTCTGTACTTTATTTAAATTTACATCAGCAGATGTATTTTAAAACTACATTGGAATCAATCTCATTTTAATCTTTATAAATCCTTGCAGTCTCCAGCAATGAAGCAAGTTTAATTGCCAAACTACTATATCCTAATGAAGTGCAGCTCATCAAAACACCAATGTTTAATTCTGAAAGCTGTGGTGAACTTGGCAGCAAGTCCTTTTGTTTGACTTTAGCAAAACAAAGCTTATGAACTGGATTATACTACAATGGAAGATTCTCTTCTATAATTTGCAATCTGAATCAACAGAAAACTACTGGAGTTAACACTCGTTTACAACTCACAAATCTTATTTTTGTTCTCAGATTTGCTAAGAATGTTTTATTCCTTTGCCTGTTTCTGTATTATAGAAATTCTAGGCAGCTGATCTACAGAAAAATACTCTCAGATGCAAGTAGATTATTCAAGGATGATAAAGAACCGAGGAGAATGAATGCAAATTGATTATCCCTTGACTTTTCAACTTTACAAAATTCACTTTAAAACATTCTTGCACTTCCCAGTTCAGAAATCTGAGCAGGAGCAAAGCCAACAGTTGAGTCAGTTTACCTCATCAGCTACATTTAGCTGAGCTCCCTTTGGTCATCACCACTCTCAGAACTCATGGCATCTCCGCCTCACTACGGGGAGCACAGCACTGACAGTGGGTTAACTGTGCCAGCAGCACAACTGCAGCAGTGCAGGGCTGGGTCTGACCCGAGCAGCCTTGCTGAGAGCCTGGCCTCGTCTTTGCCATGCTGGTGCACCAGCAGAACAGCAAGATTCAGCACTGCCCTTGGGGACAGACCCACCCCTGAGGAGCAACCTAAGGACTCCCTGCACTGTGCATGGAGACAGCTCTCCAGTCTGGAAGCACCTGCAGAGAGTTACCTGCCAGTTAAACTTTTCAGACCCGCACATGCTGACACGGGCCTGATTAACCTTCTTGATCTTTTCTTTCTCCATCACTACACAGGTATTTGAGCACACAGGACAGGCAGATTGCAAGCAGGTCACCTTCTGCTGAGGCTCCAGCTCTTACCCAAAACCACACTTCATTTCTCACACATCACAAATGCACCAGTGAGTTCAAGGACAATGCAAGGTATATTACTGGGCTGTAATAGGAGGGATATTATCCTCTTATTTCTATCCAGCCTTTCCATTATTTTATTACTAAGCAATTCTGGGTTGCTGGGAACATTTTCTGAGTACCACTGCTACACTAAGAGCAAAAATTATTAACACTAAAGGACCCATTACCTCTTTATGAGCTTCACTGGAGATTTTATTGGTGTAGCGCAGAACTTCCAACTCCATGTCTGTCTTAATCACACGACTTAAAGGAAAGGAGAACCGAGAGCATGTTAGGCTGCAACTTCACAGCTTAAGAACACAAAATTAAAAAACCCCTGAAAATAATATGCATCACCCATGGTAAAATTAGATCAAGTACACCCCAAGAGCAAACAGCTATTACAGTATTCATGACAGCAAAGTTTTGTTGGCTTTGATTCAGCATTAGCAAAACAATCTTACAAAGAGAAGTCACAAGCATTTCAAACATCAGCCTGCCCTATTTAATACTTATAAACAAGTGGTTCAACCAACATTTTTTTCAACTCATTCTACAACACATTAGAAACAAACCCAATCCATTTCTGCATTTGTCATGACTCAAATACTGCTTCAAATGGAACATTTCTATAAGCATACTTGATTTATTTTTAAACACAATTTGAAACTAGTTTACATCATTATATTCCCTGATCTCCAGAGTTTCTGTTCAATACAATCCCAATTCCCACCTATTTGCAATACCTCAAAAGGTGTGCAGGGGGTTGTGTGAAAAAATGCAATTTCTGTTTGGTATTAAAAAATCCAAACCATGAAATTCAGAAACCACAGCAGCAGTAATTACAGCCATGATCTCCATTCTTTCACATGCTTCTGAAGGAAAATAAAAAACAAAACCCCCAAAACAAAGCAACCCCCTAAAAACTTAGTCCTGCTCTTATAAGATAATGACTTTGTGTATGTTTATGTGCCTTGACACTCTCTTCTGAACTCATTTCAAAAATTTATATTTCATTCTTCTCTATTAGACGTATTTCTACCACGTATTTCAAATAAAAGCAGCTGTTTAGTGTGACATGAACAGGAAAGCATTGTTCCATGATTCCTATTAAAACCCACATGCTCTTTCCACTGCTATACATACTGAATTCCCAGTATTTTTCATGCCTATCTCAAAGGCAGCTGTGAAGTACATTCTTACTGTTTACAAACTACACAACTACATCTCTTGAATTGCATGAAAATATTTAAACTGTTTTTTTCCAGCTCCTCTCCAGAGTTTGCAGCAGTTACAAAGTACCACAACTGTTGCACTTTGAAACTGCCACCAAGACACCCCATTTTATTGTACCACGCTCCTCACACTGCTGTAGAAAACTATTTACTGTATTTCTGCTCCTGTAGTTTGTTTTAATGAGCCCAGAAACAGGCTTCTCAGCCATCAGTGCCTCTGAGGTGAGATTGGAGCACTTCCCACAGACAGTGATTGCACTGCTACAGCTCAGCCACTCCCCTTCAAACCCAACTTTCTGGCAAGAGCAAAGGTGCCTTTGTAAAATCCCAATATTGATCAAAATGCATTTACAAACAGAAACACAGTAGGGGGGAATGGATTGACTTTCTTAGTCAACTGGAATATAGCACAAAATAATCATTATGCACGTTGAGAATGTGAAGTAAAAGGTTTTAAAATGCACACCAAAGTGCAAACAGTTACACAGAGATGGTAAAATCCGCTGACCGTGGGTGAGGAAACAAATTTCTGCTTCTGTCTTTCAGCCAAGACATCAAGAGCAGTGGCTCAAATAACATTCCAGTTAGAATAGGGTAGCAAAGGCTTATAGATTTTTTTTTTTTAAATCCTGTTCTTCAGAAGACTGCATGTGCTAGCAGGGTAATTTAATACTGGTTTGATGTGCCTTTATATTACTTTCAATATACAGTACATATCCCTGATCTGCAAGTGCCTGAAAAATAGATTGCTTCATAATTCAGTTGGCTAATCTCTGTTGGAACCTGCTAGTAATACAAGTTAGTAACTGCTCCACAGCAAGTGCAAACAGTTTTAAAACCCATTTTCCTTGACTTGGACATAAGGCTTCAGGGTTCAAGGTATTTATTTTAGATCACAATTTCTCAGGTATCTTTCTGAATACAGAAATTCATGCTCAGCCTCAGACAGTTTTTATGCAATGCAACCCCTTCATTTACACAAGGTCAGGCAGGGATATATTTTACAGAAGATGTTTAGTCATTCTGAGACCAACAAAACCCACTACCCAACCATCAGCAGGGAAGGGAGGGAGGATGTACAGTTGTGCAGGGAACATGATCACCTTCACCCTCCACTAGATACCAAAAAAGTCACTGGTCAGAGTGGTACTGCTGCTGGAGTCCCCACAGCATGTTTGGGTAGCAGAAAGGCCTTTATTTCACCACCTTCTCACTGTCCTGATGGTGTAAAAAGCAGCACTTCCCGAGCCAGGTTTAAAAAGGTGCTACCCAAGCATTCCACGGCACCCTTGCAGGTGATGAGTGTCCACAGTTCGCGTGATGTTCTCCCTCAACTTCCAAAATAAGGAGAGGAAGAAAATCCCACCTTTGTTCATGAACGTGAACTTCTACACTCTCTTAAAAACAGCTCTTGGACCAGTTACACACTCTGCATAAATGCATTAATATTTTAATGGGAACAAGTAATTTCCAGATTCCAGCTAATGCAACTGTGAAAATGGACAGATTCAGCACGGAAGGCAGCCCTCAGATTAACAGGCACTCAGTGAAATCAAGTTGTAAGAGAAGCACAAGTCTCTGACTGCCAGGACTGGCCTAAAATTTTCAGCTTTTTTTTTTCCCCTCCTCATTTTAGCACTGTAAAACCATTTCCTCTTCCTAATTCTCCTCTTTTACATGCATTTTCTGCTTTTATTTGCACTTGGCCACGAGCAGCTGGTCTTTTCACACATGTCAGTCATCCAACAAGAGAGGGAAGCTTTAATATAAACAAGTATCACTTCAATCCTGAAACCACGTTTGGGCATTTTAAATGCCTGGATACCAAATTTCATGCACAACCTAATCAAGTGGTCAGGAGCACATAGAATTTGAGGCAATTACGAAGCTGAAACTCACCTAATTCAACTATATTTTCCTAAACTGGTGCTTTCCTCAAAGATACACAAATGTTTGCTTCTCTCTGTGCACTCTGCAGCCCTGATCACACCACTAGAAGTATTTGTTTCCAGTTATCAGCTCGGGGTTTTATCAGACGCCTTGTTTTGCTGCTTTTTAGTACATGTGCACAACCTTAATGTCTCCTGCCTGTGACATGCAAGGAAAACATCTGGGAACATCCACTCCTCGTTGTCCTTCTGGAAATATGACATTTATAGACCACCTAACAAGTGCAGATGATGCCCATGTAGACAGACCCCACAGTCCTGCCCTTTCTCACCTCTGCTGTCACCTTTCCACACTTTATTTATAGAAATTTCTCTTCCAGAGTTGATATATTTATATATTTATGATATATTTATGCTCTTCTGCAAGGCATAAAAACTGGCTGAGTTAGGATCAAATGCAAAGGACAGGCATCACAGCACAATTCTGAAACTCAGGTTCATGAACACCAAACACAGGAGTTCAAAAACATTTTAAGAGGTTTACAACATAGACAGAAAAACCTCTGAAAACACAAAAAGCATATGCACAGCTTTAAGACAGTAACATGCAGATCACTTTCCCCAAAGAAATAATTATAGCTTTCCATCAAAGTAATACAAAATATAGAACACATGAAAACTTCCAGATATAACTACCAAATTCCATTTTCACTGGGGTTACAGGAAAATACAGTACATACAGGCACAAAAAGAGCTGCACATTGCTCAATGTTTACTTCTAGCACCACCACAATTACAGTAGAGAGACACAGGTAAAATACAATAACAAAAGGCCATTTTGCTAAGTGCTACTGTAGAAAAACCTCCTTATTAATAGGGAGATAATTCTGACAAGTTTGAAGTCTTCTGTTCGATGACACTTTCTTTTCAAAGCACTGAAATCAATACTTAGTGTATACATTTCACTATCAAATTTGAAATGGAAGCCCTTGAGTTTAAAATGAAAGTTTTTAAATCTGTTTGGAAACACATCCACTCGATAAAACTAAAAAAACACCCAAACAAAAAAACAAACAAACCCCACAAAACAAAAACAAAACAAACAAAAAAAACCCAAAACCAAACCAAACCAAAAAACCCACCCTCTGCAAACTGCTGAAATCCAAAGGTCAAGCTCTTCTATGTTTTATCCTTAAGTTCCATTTCAAGTCAGAAAATGTTGAGATCTTGAAAAAGGATGAGTAAGCAAGGGAGGCAACAGATCCTTAATCACAAATGCTTGGCCCCTTGTCAGTATTGAACCATCTTTTTTCGCATTTTATTAGGGGATTGTATAATCCTGGAGTTGTCTTTTGTAGCTCCCAGTTCTCCCTGGCTGGTTCAGAAAGCTCAGCCATTTCATCTCTTGCTGGTGGTTTGACAGCAAGGCACAGAGGAGTTTTTCTGACAAGTACCATGTAAAACACAGTAGTTCAGAGCTTGCTGAATTTGAAATGATATGCATCCCTGCAAGGAGATGATTCAAAGGATGCAGTTTCCTACCCTAGAATACAACCCAAAAATTCATCTTCCTAGAAGAAAAATTTTCTTCATTCTAAAAATATTATTGCTTGCCAAAGAAATTTTCTTGGGCAGTAACTTGACATTCCAAGGAGATTTCGGCTTTAGTAAGCTTTAATATACATAACCTGTCAGTCACATATTGATTTCACCAGACACTTAAATCCTAACAACAGGTTTTAACATACTTTTGACTCAAAATGAAAGCCACCAAACTCAATAAAACCTTTTAAAACACTTCTGAATGCAAATCTGAACTTTGGCTTCACTTAGAACTCCCTTTCCTTGAAAGCCAGGTGGAGGAAGGTGCATACCAAGCATTCCTCTTCCCCCAGACTGCAGGGAGGACAAAGTCCGAAGTCCAGGCTGGCACTCAGAGTTCACTGAAGAGATGATTCCCTCTACCCCAGCCCCAAGTGCTGCCTTTCCAAGTGCTCCACTCCTCTCAGTGCAAGCTCCAGGGCACGGACCTCATGTTCACTTGCACCTGAGCTTCCTGAAGAAGACTTAACCACCCACTAATTGAAACCACAGAGGAGAGAAGCTTATCTGGTGCCACCCTGGAAAGGCGGATGGAAACAGACTGAAAGCTAACTCAGGAACAAGTCTGCAGCCCTAATCCAAAGCCTTCTGCAGCTCCAATTGTCATCTCTCTCCCTTCCGTACTGCCATCAGCACAGAGCAAAGCTTGCAAGTCGAGACAGGGCCCTCTCCAGGTCGCCCTCCTCATCCCTCTTCAAATCAGAAATCAATTCTAAAAGATAACTTCTTTGTTTAGGGAAAGGAAAGGTCCAAATTCCAATAGGACAAAATAGGCAAGGTTTAAAAATTAGTACCTAAGTTTTCTGTGTTACACAGACCTCACAATTCCCCCTTACACTCACGAGCAGGAGCAATAAGCCCACTACTACACAGCTCCATCCAGGACTCAGGGATGCAACAATACCTACACAAAGTCTCCTCTCTTCCTACTTTCCTTTTAGAGCTTTACGTCATGCCAAGCAATGGAAAATGTCTGCAACAACAGAGATGTGACCTTTTAAAAATTCTACACGTTCTGAAACCACTCTGATGTTCAAAAAACATCTCCACAGTTTTCAAGTTGGCAATTAGCTGTAGATGAAGACAGCAAAAGAGAGTTCTCAGTGTACGTGCTAATAATAAACATTTAAAAGTATAAATGTAAGTAGCATATAATACAATACAGTGAGAGTGAGAGTGTACACTTGCCCTTTGGATTTTAAGATTTTAAGCTTATCTGTCTTAACTAAGGATTTGCTTCCTCATTTCTAGATTAATATACCAAAAAAAGCTTAGATAAAAACCTAATTCATTAACAAAAATGTTCTTTCTTCAGTTAATTTCCTAAATGGAAAACTAGAAAGCCTTAGTTACGGAGCAATCTTGAGGACAGAGTCAGCAACGCTGATCAAAAGAGGAAAACTAGTAAAATGCAGTAGTTTTGCACTTAGTCACACTCTAATTTGTCTGTCCCAGATAGGCTACACCAGAATTCCCACAGAATCATAAAATATAGTAACATGAATAATAATTCAACAAAATTAAGGCTGCTAAAATAAATCTTAGAGAAGTAATAACATCTAATAAAACACTACCTGTTCAGGCAGAGGTTTGATCTACCTTTGATTTCAGTTGCTAGAACATAAATTATCCTCAGTTCTTTTCCTATTCATACAATTTCATATTTACATGAATGTGACCTAACTCCTAACACATCCTATAAAAATTAAAGAAATGTTACATAAATTCTTTGCTTTTGAGTGTTGTTACCTAGCCCTATTTTTACTTTTATATATTATTTCCACTCCATAACATGAAATCAGCTTAAAATTAAAACTCATATTGTAAAGTAGGAGGCTTCTACAGAGGGAATCTCTCGGCAGCAATGGCACAATAAAAGCATGTTAAACGGTACTCCAAGAGGAAGGTTTTAATGCTACTCACCATTCTGCAATTTCAGGATGAAGGATTTTGTTGTTCACATTAAATCTACAAAAAACCAAAAGACACTAATATTAAAAAAGCAGCCAGACACATGTATTTACTTTTTTTTTTTTTTTAAACCACATCTCTCTGAGGAAGTAAAGTGAAAGCAAATATTGTATGGGAGTTCAGCATAGAGGAGACTGCACACACTCACCTTCACTGCATTTTATTTTGCAGTACACAAGAATAAGTCAGACACATAATTTTAAGGATGTGCAGAACCCAGAGTAACAGTATTTTTGAGACACACTTATTACCCTTCTTCCACTAGACTGACCTCCAAAAGCCCCTTCCAAATTATGCTGTGATTTTAACTTTGCTCCTCAAACACCCTTCAATGAAATTAAACACAGGGAATTGCTGATTTCAGCCTGTGTTTTATGCCTTCCCATTTTTGTGTGCACAGAAGGTGGCATGTGATAAACAAGCTTGTTTAGAGGATGGGGAAAAGGAAAACAACTTCTCCACATCTTTTCCAATCATAGAAGAGGCAAAGCAGAAGCTTCCACCTCACCTTGGCCTCTAACACTTAATTGCTTTTCTGTTTATTTTCTACATTAGCAATTCATGTATTCTTGGAACTATTCTGAGGCTCTCTAAACAATAATAATACAGTGGCCAATAGAGTAAGAAGCTGAGTAATTAGGTGGAACACAAACGGATTTTCAAACATTGTTCATGAAGCTTTTTTGCTTACAATTTAAATGCTTAAGGAGTATTCTGCATCAAGGATATTTTCATCTGACTCAGGACTGTTGGCTTCTCAGCTATGGCTTTTAAGAGAATTAAAATGCTCCAAGGCTCCCAACAGTTCTTCAAAAGCATGTTGTAAGGCAACAATTCATTTTCCCACATTTTTGAAGGAATAATTAAATCTATTCCAGGTTATTAACCATTCTTTATACCTCAGAAGGGACCAACTAAAGCACAAATCCAATTTTAAAAAATTATTTAGAAGTCAATTCTATCTGTACAAGGGTCTTTCTGCATCCTCAGAAAGCAGAAAACAACGCCTATGTTTCTCTTTTTCAGAAACAGATGCTCATAAACTTACAAAATCCTAATAAGGAGAAGGCTAATAGCTCTGTGTGCCTACTCTGAGATACAAACCAAAAACTTCTCACAATATTCAACAAGGACAAGCTGTATGGTATTCAGCATTTTGGCTATTAATGAGAAATCACCATAAAGGCAACTCAATACAAAAAGCCACCAGTCACAGAACAATGCATCATTATGGAATAAAACTGGTCACTTGGAAACAAGAAAGTATCTAAAGGGCACATTTTCCATTTAATCATCACCATCTCAAAAATTACTACCTATGTACACCAATGCAGAAATTATTCTGCAGTGGAAGAGACAGTAAAATACAAATTTATACAGAGGAAAAGATATGAATGACACAGTAAAAAATCAATCTATAAAATTTCTAACAACCCAAAAGCCTGAGCTCCCTGCCTGGCTGGAAAGCACACCAACTGACACCACCACAGAAAACCAAGACATAGAAGAATTAAGCTGCAGCTGTAACAACAGACAGAAAACTTGCAATAATTGCATCAGTATGTCAGACAGAAAACAGATCAATGAAGGCAAGTGTAAGGAGACACTGCAGCACTGCAGAAAGCTCCAACGCCAGCTCTGTGCAGGTAAGATTAACCCATGGTTATTGTAAAGGAACAAAAGAAAATGAAGGGCAGTTAGAGAAGGCAGCTGACTCGGACTCTGAAAACCCACATTTCCAGAACCTGATGTGCTCACTTTAACCACAAGCATAAATGGATGAAATCCAAAGCAAATCAAATGAGCCAAACATGAACCTCACAACAGAAGACTATCTCATGTGGCCATTAGGAAATAGGGGGAAAATTGTACACTGGTGTAGGCTTGTAACAGCTCAAATAACAGTTTTAGAAAAGCCATTTCAGCCGCAGAGATGTACCATCTGCATCGCCGTCCCTGGATTTGACCTTCGCTGGCCATTAAGGCTCTTCTTGAACTCTCTGTGCTGCCAGAAATGCCAGTTTTACCTGTTGGCTGGGACCACCTACTATGGGGCAGCTCCTTAAAATTCTCGTTGCTGTCAACTGGGGAAGCTAATGAACACACAGAGAGGCAGCAGGATTGAATCAAGAGGGTCCTGGGGGTGGGTGAAAGGCAGGAGGTCATCAGGCAAACGGTAGTTTTATCTCTCACCTGAAAGACACACTTTGTGGTGCAGTGTCAAGTAGAAAACAAGATGTTAGACCTCCAGGACACACCAGCAATTCATTTGTGGGAGAGAATCTATTGTAGGTCGCTTTTTCAAGGCGGTTAAGGACTGAACTGTCTCAGCTCCACTCTGCCTGTGGGTCTGTGTGAGTGGCTGCGAGGCCACCAGTTTACAACTGGGAGATTTCTAGGGCAGGTGACTCAAATTATGCCTCACTTTGGTTACTGTGGTGCTTTAGGAATGGTACTCCCCAAATCAGTGCTCCCACCAAAACCACACCGCCGCTCCCCCCTCCACCGGGAAGCAAAGTTCACAGGTTGAGATAACAATTGACTGGGAACAGCAATGAGACAAGAAAATCGACAGTTACAGTAGCAATATTAATAATAAAAAGTATAAGACGAACAAAAATACTGGACCCTCCACATTTCTCCACTGGAGGAAATCCCTTCTCTCCAGAGAGGGAGAGGTTCCCTGCCCCCAGCAAAGATGTGAGGTGGGACAGAATAAATCAGGGTCCTGGCCATGCCCTCTCCCGGCTAGTGCAAAAAATTAACCCTCTCCTGGCCAGAACCAGGACATTTACCCACAAGGCAGCTAAACAAACCACGTCCTAAAACTTCCTGCTTAAGCTCAAGGGGAAGAGCTTTTCACCATCAAGTACACGAACAGTGTTTAATTCCCATAATTTTGTGCACAAACCCCCTCATAAAATCCCCCTGCCTCTCAGCAAAGTTTTGATCTCACTAGACAGTAAACAACTTACTCTTACAAAACATGTACTGCCCTAACGTTAAGAGGATCACGCAGAGCAATTTCATTCTACATTTTTCCGCAATTTGCAAATTGACAATACTTAGATGATGAGATATGTGGTCTTGAGGAAGAAAACAAATTGACATTTGCTACAGTTGCAATCTGTAACATATTAATGCTCCCATTTAATCAACACAGAACTAAGAAATAGTACACTTAAAGGCATGTCCAAATCGATTTTGTACTCAGTTGTCCTTTAACATGCAAGACAAATTCATTAGTTAAAAAAAACCTAGAAATCTACACCTCCTGTATAATAGCACAGTATAATGAGACCTCTTTTTTGTCAGTTTAACAAATACACTTTGTGTGTCTACAGTGATAAAAATCTAAAACATATTCATATACAAGGTTAGAATTTTCTCCTCTTCACCATGGAGAGTTGTTCTCCTAACAACTGACTTTATTACCAGTATGAAACAAGGCCATCTAGGTGGTCTTCACTGTCATACCCAACAAGTGCAGTTCTGAGGGAAAGGAATTCACTGCAAAACTTTAAACATTAGGTACAATTGCTTAAACTTTCCGTCATTTACATCAGTTGATTCTGAGGATGAAAAAAACCCGTCAACACAGTGAGCAAAGATTTATTCAACAGTGTTTTAAAGTATATGGCACAGTACTGTTCAACTGTACAGGTTCAAAATCCCTTTTCTGTATGGTGAGTCACATCCTCCCAAAGCATTTTTACAAGGGCTACATAACTGACATGATTAGACTAAAAAAAATCCTGCACATTTTCCCAGTCTGAAAAATGGGTCTATGAATTAGGGAAAAAAAAACCCACAAACACAGAAGTGGCCTTTATTAGAAAACATAAATATGTATTTCTAGAAAAGAAAGTATTAGAACTGCTTTAGAAATCTGCCTTCTACACTTAAGGCATCTGGAGCAAGAGAAAGCAAGTCACTTCTGCAGGATTCCCAAGAGCTGCACACAAAGCTGACCGGGGGGGGTTACCAGGAATACAGGGTTAGTGAACAGTGCAGGACTCCTGCCCTAAGCCCCTGTCCCAGACTGGTCCCTGCACTGAACCACAGTACCACCCTCCACTGAGAGGGGCAACTCCCCACGAACCACCGCTCTCCGCCCGAGGGCATGAAAACCAAGATATAATTCACTATTATGGGCTCTATAATCAGGATAAAATCAAGTTTGACTACTGCTAGCATGACAAAAATGACTTAGGGTTGATCTTCAGGGCACAAAAATAACCCACGACCATGGCCGTCATTTTGCCTCAAATGACAATTTATTACACTACAAAAATTAATCAAATAGCTTAGGTAATAATGTTCGAGAAGAAGTTCAAAAAGGCAGGGAAGCGACATCACTAGGGCAAGAAAAAGACAGCTTCTTGACAGAAGCCAAGGAACAGCCTGCAAAGAAGGCAAGATTCAGCTTTTTCAGGAAATTATACATGATTTCCAGTATTATCCATCACCAAAAAAAAGCACCAAAAAACCCCACACTGGGTCAAGTCAGCCTAGGAGAAAAAACACATATGGGAGCAGGAGGAACACAAAAGGACCGTGGCAAGAAAATAGATCTTGGCCTGACAGCCAGAAAACAGAAACAAACAGGGGCCCAGGAATAAAAATAAAAAGAAAATAAGAGCATCTTCTCCAGGGCAGAGCCAAGGATGGAGAGAACCAGCAAGGCACAGGCACAGGCAGGAGGGAGGGAGCGCAGACCGAGGGAACACACTGCTCAGGATAAACTCTGCGGGTTTAGTCCCCTTGGAAACAACTGACACATCCAAAATACATGTTTCTATAAAGGAAAGATTCGCTGCAGGAGAGGTGGAGAAGCAGGAATGCTGGAATTGCTTTGGGTCTGTGTGGAAAACAAGTATAAAATGGACTGGTTTATACACACAGTTAGAAAAACCTGAGGAGAGCAGTGTTTAGAAGGAAGCTCTCCCCCTCCTCTGGACCCCTGATGGACCAAGCACACCAGAGACAGGACAGCAGGAGACAGAAGCAGCATCAGGAAGATTAAGGGAAAGCTGGAGCAACAAGTGGTTTGAGGGCACAGTATCTGTCAGATGAGGGGAGCTGATCCAACAACAAAATCAATGCATGCTCTTCCATACCATGAGCACTGCAGGGGATGATACCAACCAGAGCTGTCAAAGGGAGCAAAATGAATGACCTAGTGCCTAGGGGTGGAGAGGGCTGAGCATGTGCTAAGTCTCAGAGTCTGCTAAGCAGCTGGAAATCATCCCTAAAAAATGGAGGAGCACTCCTGGAGTACACCAACAGCATCTTTACTGCTAACCAGGAAGCCAGTGCTTAAACATCATTAATCCCTTTAAGTGTTGTTGGAGATGTGCTATTAAAATCTCAAATCAAGTGCTAAACGGAGTGGCTTCCTAGCTTTATGTTGACTAGTGAACATCTTACTAATTAAACTCCAGTGTTTAGTGAAAGTCAGAGGGGGGAAAAAGGTTTTTTGTACTTCAAACAGACCTTTGTACATCACTCCAATAAAGAATTACTGCTGGAGTTAATAACTGATTATATTTCAAGCAGAGATGTCTTAGATAAAACTGGAGGTATTGCTCCACACAGACTTTGGAGTCCACCTGTACCTGGAAAGCATAAGATGACTATGGTCAAAGCAACAGAACTCACACTGGTTGTAACAGCAGAACAGACACCAAACGCTCATTAAAAATATTAATGAAATTACGTATTATGGAACAGTTTAATTCACAAAAGATGTTTAAATACCTGGCACCTCGATCCTCAAAAAACCCTGACAGAACCATTAAGTCCCCATTTATGCTGTAGAGGGGAGAACAAAGTTATTATGGAATCAGATTCCAGATCACTTGACACAGAGAAAAGATGATCCCAGCAGAAAGGCTCTCAGACTATACAAATGAGGGCCCAAACCTGCAGCAAGTTCTGTGCATCTTCACTGCAGGGTTAACGTGCTGCTGACAGGGATGGAGACTCAAGGACCATAAAAACAGGCCTCAACATCTCAGCACCAGTGTTTATTTTAACAGGCTTTTTAATGGGGGGATGTGTTTCTTTTTTGCCATACATTTGAGCTAAAACAGAAAATTATCACATTTTGAGATATTAGAAGAGAACAGACAGTTGTATTTCATTAAAAATTGAGCCCATCGTCCTCGCATCCCAGAGCAGGCTGTGATGTATTTTTATTTTCTGCCTTTTCAAAATGCCACATGCAGGAAGGCATTTTAAGCCCACCAGTAGCCAAACTTCATAAAAAGACAACATAAAGGGACACTAAAAGATCACATCTAGGCGGTGAAGTGATATTATTTTTTGAAATTTCTGATTTTATTTTACACCTGTAATGTGACATCTTTTCAGAAGATTGTGCCTACCAGAATCCCTGATATCAAGCTTAATATTGTGCAAGGAAGTCAGTAAGAGAAAGAAGTTATTCTTAAAGATTAATTTTTCTGAAATCTGAAAATCAAATATTCCAATCCCAAAAGTGGAAATGTACATTTGAGGATGGGTCTATTTGGGTTTAAATAGTTACAGCAAACACAGAAGAAGAGAAACATTGGATTAACTTAGAAGGAAAATAGATCAAAAAAACCAAAAACCTCTCTATTTCATTGTCAATAGAAACATGTATCAACATTTCTTTGGAAATAAAATGTTCAGCATCTGATCTGCCATTCAACATCCTGTCATTAGGAAAAAACATCATTTAATTTGAAATATAAAATGAGCTCAACATAACCATGCAACAATTAGTGTATAAAAAAGCCTTGTCACTTACTGGCTGATGCCCTCAAATGAAGCTTCTTTGGAGACATTTCCACTATCAGTATTAACACCACGCTGGGAGGAAAAAGATTAAAAGGACCATGATTCTGAGCCAAACACAGGTATTTAAAATTTAAATCATGGGGAGAATCTGATTGCAGTAAGTCTTTAGGAAAACTTACACTTAAGTTTACTTGAACCACTGTAAATAACAAGCCTCAGACTGTTTGTTCAAATGAGTTCAATATAACAAATAATCAGTTTCACAGGAGATCAGAGCAGAGCTCCAGTCAGGATGTGCTGCTCAGGAAAAAGAAAAGCTTTGATTTCTAATGCCCTTGTCTTGAGAGGGAGCTGTGAGACCTTAATAGTAATTATAAAGGACAGGAGAATGAAAAACAGGCAAGGCTTCTTCTAAAGTAATTTCATTTTAAAATAAATTATTATGCCCTGCCTTAGCAATGCTTACTATTTAAATTTGCTTGCTGCTCCCCTACAGCTTTCCATTCAAGCAAGCAGCATAAGCAAGAGAGTTTTGGCTGCTCCACAGCAGAGGAACACTTGTGACATGTGCCTGGGAAACCCTGCAGAGCAGCGTTCCAGCTCTGTATCTGGAACGAGACCACAGGAGGAGAGGAGCAGCTTTCTGTTCAGCCAGCTGAAAGGGAAGCGCTCTTCCCTTCTCTGAATACTTCTTCAGGGCAGTGGGAGCTGTGCAAGCCCCACAGCACCAGCCTCTCAGCCCAAAATCACATGAAAATTCCTGATTACAACAGGATGCTCACAGAGCAGTACCTACTCAAGAGCTCCATGAGCAGAAACACACAGTAAGAAGCGCAGGATGGTCAAACATTCCATTTCCTTCATTTCTCTTAAGGAACATGAAATTAAGCCATAGGAGTATCTTTTAAGTGTATATATGTGTAAACAAATATAAGTGGAAGAAAGACTGAAAACTGTTTCAGGCCTGCGTCCTTAAAGGATAAAGAATTCAGACCTCAGCCCATGTGACTTCTTGAGAAGGGATTTTTTTGTTAAGGTTTCTGTCTGGTCACTATCATGAGAAAAGAAATCCAGGAGCTGCCATTGCATTTGCTGTAAGGGAAAGCTCAGAGTCAGCAAATCATTTCTTATATATACTGGAGACAATAAAACAGATACTCTTAGTAGTGAGAGGTTTACAAAAAGTCTGCAAACCAGGAAAGCAACATAGAGAAGTGACGAGGAAAAAGGAACTTGCAGTCTTTACCCCTACTCATTCATCCTTCTTCCAAAGAAGTAAGCAAGCACCATTCAAAGTACTTGGCAGGCATTTCAGATTGTTTCCCTCCTCCCAGAAGCTAAACCACCTTGTGGGAAAAGTATTCCCTGCATCCTTGTGGGATTCCCACAGAAAAGCCCAAAAATGCTCATGACATGACCAGAGCAGCAGAAGAGGAAAGAGGAGTTTGGAGTCACTGTAGACAGGACCAGGAGCATGGATGATGTTAGACAGGCTTGCCATGTTTTAGCAGAAAACCAATAAAGCTTCTGGCAGACAGACTGCAGACTGGATGAGGCCACAGGTTACAAATCTTGAAATCACTGAGGGACCAGAAGACTAAATTTTTACACACAGGTGGTCTCAAATTTGGTATAAGATTGGGAGGAAAAGAGAGGGAGTGACAGTGCGAAGAAACGCTAAATAAACTGATCTCCTGATTAAGAAAAATTTATTCTTCAGAATATGACTTACCAAAGTGAGAAGCACAGCAGGTTTCTTCGAAGCCAAGACACTGGATATCTAAAAAGAAGTTTTAGATTGCTGTTATTTTTCTTTTTTTTCTTCCTTATAATCACATTGATTCCAACGTCATCAATATTCACTGCATAAAAAGTAAACAAGCTGCAAAGACAAAAATGTTCCCCGATACTTTTCAGATATTGTATTACCTGAGACATCCAACAAGAGACAGCAGAATACAAATATTTAGACAAAAATGCAGTCATCAGGTTGATGGTGCCCTTTAAAGACATAAATACCAACTATACTTAAGTTTAAGTCTACTGTCATCATTAGAAAGACACAACATAAGAGCCAAGAAGTTGTAATGTCACACAGAAATAAGGAACAACTGAGTACTTTACCCTCAACACACTAGTGCATATAAAACACATATGCATTAATATTATTATGTTACAATGTGCTAAATGCTTAGCAATTAATATTTACTGTTATTATTAGTAAATTAGTCAGCTTTTACTGACTAATCCTTTTATGAGGCTCCTTCAGTCTCCTTCAAACATTCACAAGCTAAGAACAAAATCTCTGGGCTTGTAGAGAGCTGGGCTTTCAGACCAGCTGCCAAAGGTGGGTACTGCACTCCACACTTCTTGAGGCAACGAACACATGACATAATTCCACATAGCACAGTTCTACCAGGTTTAAACCACTTTAATAGCACACTACTGATATTAACTAAAGAAAGCATATGGCAGGGAGGTTTAAAAATACTGATTCCACCCTTTGTTTTTTTGTTTCTTAATCTCACGAAACATCAGGATAACACACATTGGTTGGTTATTTGTTGATGTAAATAGGGCCCCTGGTGTCCTGATGGTGGTAAACTAATTCCTTGGCAAACTAGGCAAAAGTTACAGAAAGAAACTTTGAGAGATGAACAGCTTTGCTGCAAGCTCCAAGAACTTCTCACTTCAATACATATAGTCCAGGTGGAAAGAAGTCTTTATTTTTTCATTTTATTTACTGGTCCACATAGAGAGCTCTTTTTTCCCATTAATGATGTTTTTAGGCCATAAGGAAGCAGATAATAGAACTGCAGTAAAGACATTTGTTGATGGAAAGTGACCCAAGACAACCGAGGTGACCCAAAAGAATGTGATTTTTCAAAATGAAACATGTATTTCCCACTCGCAATTTTCACTGTCTGAGAGATGAGCACTGTAGTGCCTGCACTCCACACGACTCCACCTCACACATGCCAAAAAGCAACCTCCCCACAGCTTCCTCCACTCCCAGCTTCTGGCGTACAGATCAAACTTCCCTTCATAGCTGGACTCATTATGAAAATGAAATGAAACCTCCTCACAGCTGACAAGAGCAAAATTTTTGGTCTAGAGAGTCAGAGTTAGTGCTCCGCAGGAAGAGAAGTATCAGTCTTCTTCTTCAAGCTGCTCTCCATGAAAATCACCCACAGAGCCTGGCAGGAATACTGTCCTCGCCGTGCTGAGCCTTCCTACTAAAGGAAAGACAGCTGGCCAGGTGCACAGGATACAAACACCTGCTCAGAAATGAAATGACAAACCTAACTAAGCAAGGCACACTTGCACTTAGAACTGTGAATATATTTGCTTATTCAAGTAATAAGGTGGTTCTACAGAAAATAAGAGTGAGGCAGGCAGCCTTTCCTCACGGCTTTTTGGAGGCATAAAACAAACGTGGGCTCCCAAGTCAGAGACAGGATGTGCAACCTCCCTGACAGCAATCTCCTCAAATCTCCAAGGCATTGCAAAAAATGTATTTAGTGACAATCTCCGCTGGATAAAGACACAGACTGACAGGTCTCATCATGCACACGAAACGTTTATGAGACTGCCTTTGGATTAAGAACTTTAAGGGCAGCCTTAAAAAAAGTAATTCACAAGTGCTTTAAAAGACAGAAGGACATTTTCCAGTAAAGGGGGAGGGAGGGAAGGTCCCACTAAGTCAGGAGACATCCAGTAAGCAGAGGACTAAAATTAAGCAAAGTCATTGCCACTTATTGATTTTGTGTTCACAGAAAAAAATATCCAGAGACACAGACAACTCACCTCAGTCACATAGTGGGCTTCATCCACGGCATACTTTTTCTTGAAGAATTCAGGGGGATGAATCCTTTGGAAAACAACAAAAGGAAACATTTGGTTTTAGCTTTGCTGTTATATTTAATAAGGCCACATACAAAGCAATAAGGTTCTATGCTATCACAACAATAGCATCAGATATGAGGAATGTTTTAATAATCTTATCCTTGACTCCATTTCTCAAAATAGGAGATTACACAGAAAGCTGCCACAGCTACAGAAGTCAGTGTGCTTTAATCCAGTCCAGGCTTGGCAGTTAGATTGCATGGGCTCCTCTGAATTAGAGGGGTTTTTTCCCGTTCTATTCAAGACAGTTTTATGAAGGCTTTTTGCCATGGATTTGTATGCAACTTTCCAACAAACCAGACTTTGGAAGGATGTGGAAATAGCAAAAGAGCAGTCTGCCCTATTTACATTCAAAGAATGAACACAACATTCCTTTTCTACCCTGGTAACTGCTCTGAGCAGACTGAGGGCTATTAAAACATGGGCTCTGCTGCTCCTCAGGACACCAGAGATCCGCTCCTCTAACCCAACGGGGTGGGCAACTTTACATGTCCATGTCCAAACTAAATCTCCTCTCCTCTTTTCTCCCAATATCCAACATTTAGATGTTTTTCTAAATGCAAGAGGAGTGTGAAGGATCTGCTTGCAGTCAGTCCCTCCAGGGCTCTGTGCTGGCTCCCATACCAGAGGCTGTACTGTTGCTCATTCCTTCACTGTAGGGTAGCACCCAGTTGTACATGAGACTTCAGTCTCTGATTACAATCTCTATCCCCCCAAAACTGAAATAAATACAATCAGTGTAATTCTGAATATGTAAACTCAAAAGGGAAAATTAAAACAAACAAAACCCAAAACCCCCTACCAAACAAAACAAACAAACAAAACAAAGACAAAGAAAAAACCCACCCAGCTTACATCCTTCCACAGAGTAAAGGCTATAGGAGTTAAAAAAACCATGGCTGGAAGAGCCAGGGTTTGGAGGGTCCTGTGCATTTTGCTTCCTGGGAGACAGCAGGAGAGCAAGAGGTGAGCGCAGGACTGAACCTTCTCATGTGAACATGAGACAACAAGAGCACAAGACCAATTGGGGAAAGAGCACACGAGGCTGGAGGCCACAGAACATTCTAACCCTTGCAGTGAGGACCAGCAGAAGTGGTGGGACAGACAGCTCAGCATCCTCAGGAGGTGCTCCACACCAAGGGCCTGAGCCGTAGCTGCCAGCACTGCCAGGTGGCTGGAGCACTGGCTTATGTCTATTTTTTCAATCTTGTGTGCTCATTTATCATTTACATTCCTTTATGCTCCAAACAGTTACTGGGCTGTGACATGAACAACAACATGAAAACCTTTATATTGTTCTAAAGCAGTAAAGCACCAATTTTTAAAAATGTATTAATCTGTGAAAGAACTATTCAAAAGTAGCACAAAAATATCTCATTATATGTTCCCTTTTGCAATGCTCCTTTTGTGGACTCTTCCCATCGCTGATGGAGATTTCAAAGCAATTATCATTTATCTTTTCTCCCTGGCTAATTTCATATATAATTTAAAAAATCACTATATCCTCTTATCTTTATACAGTCTGTATATTACAGTTCCCTTACTCCAACTTTTACATACTCTGTTTCTCCTACAGGCATCTCCTTTTGCCCCCCTTCAACCCTCAGACACTGAAGTACTTTAATATTCCAGAAACATGATGAACAGATTTAGCACTTTCCGTTTCTGTTCTCTTTTGCAGTCCCAACCAGTTCATCTGCTAGCAGAAGAATCCCAACCGTAACACCAGCTAATGTATGGCCAACAGTAATTCATGGAAATGTATGCTCTTTGGAGCAATACCTCCAAAGCACCTTTTTATAATTAGCTACATTGTTTGAATCACAGAACTGCTTATTGTAAAGTAAATATTTCCTAAAAGTATATGCAAAAATGTGCTGGATTTTATTCACTTCATTTAATGCAGTTAAAGTAAGAATAGGTCTCATTTTCCATCACTGCAGTAAGAAAACTTCTGTTTTTTCACAAGCTGTTTTTCAATTTCTTTCTTTGTTGTTGTTGCTAGTTGCCTCCTATAATTGTGTGGCCTACAGCACACGTCTGCTAATTTAATTCTTGGGTTATGGTTAATATTAATCCATTATTGATTCTATTACAGCTTTAATCCTTCCAACATCTCTTTTTATGTACACCACAACTCTTTTGAGGAACAAAAGTAGCTCATCATTCTTTCAAGGCTGAGGAATTTTTCTCTACTTTGAGAGAAAGAAAACATCAGCTTCCCACAATCCTCCCTCCTCTCTCTGTTTTTAAACTAGGTCATCTTCCAGATACTTTTGACTCCATCACACCTAATGACAAGCTGCCACGATTCCCAGATGTGCACCTCCCTGCTCATCTTCTTCTTGCTCTCTCACTCAGAAGCTGGCAAGACTTTTAGCACGTCGAGAGTCAGACTTCTCAGCTCCTCTCTGAAGCACTCACAGCTCTGCCTCACTTTTTTTATACAGCCATTTAGCACCTCTGACTAGATGGTAAAATAAATTCACATACACTTCCCACAAACTACCATCCCACGGGAACCACCACGCTCCAGTGACGAGGCTGCCTCTCCCACTGGGAAGATTTCTGCTAAGACCAACCCTACTGCAGAACCACACAGGTGCAAGGAAAAAGTGCCCATGGAAGTCGATGTTGGAGCTGAAACGTTCTGTGCTGTCACATAGACAAAAACAGTATAGAAAGCAAACCAAAAGCACAGGGAGAAAGAGAAGCCAGGGAGGTGATTCTGCCCTTCTCCTCTGCTCAGGTGAGACCGAACCTGCAGTGTTGTCTCCAGCTCTGGGGTCCCCAGCATGGGGAGGACTTTGGCCTTCCAGTTCTTGAATGGAGCCTTCAAGAAAGATGGAGAGGGACTATTGACAAGGGCCTGGAGTGACAGGACAAGGGAGAATGGCTTCACACTGCCAGAGGGCAGGGTCAGATGGGATATTGGGAAGAAATTGCTCCTGTGAGGGTGGGGAGGCCCTGGCACAGGTTGCCCAGAGAAGCTGTGGCTGCCCCATCCCTGGAAGTGTCCAAGGCCAGGTTGGACGGGGCTTGGAGCAACCTGGGCTAGTGGGAGGTGTCCCTGTCCATGGCAGGGGGGGCTGGAAGGGGATGATCTTTAAGGTCCCTCCTAACCCAGGCCATTCCATGATTCTGTGATCCTCAGTGGAACTTTTCCATATTCTCTCTAGTCTCTTCAATTTTTTCCCCAGTTTAGTGGGGCTTAATGAAAGATAATTATGCACAACATGGTAGTTACTGTAAAAAAGTACCAGCACAGAGTTCCTTAGCAGAGACAGGACTCAGTACCCATTTGTATCCAATTTAAATGCAAAACAGGCTAAAGTCTAGCACTGATTGTCATTGTCACAGGGTACCTTCCACAAAATGCTCACTGGCATCATGGAAATCAGAAGTTACAGTCAGTTATGATAATTTCAAGTACATCTGATACTTCCCAGAGATGAGGAGTACTTCTCTCTACAAATGACTCTCAAGAAGCCAGAGAAAGTAAATTGGTCATGATTTTTAGGTTTGGCTCTGTCTTTTATAACACTGTTATGGGCTGCCAGTTTCAGAATTCTGATTAATCACTGCAGAGATTACACACAAAAAACCCCACAGCAAGTCATAAATTAATTAGAAGGATTACCCAAGTGGAAGATATCTCAGATATTATTGAATCATGTCTCCTTACCTATCAAAAAATAAACACTAACCTTTTTGTAAACAGACGTGAACAGAAGCAATGACCTAATTTTTACAGGCTTTGGGCAGGGGTTGGGGGATGTGCAGAACTGTTGAGATTCCCTGATAACATAAGTTGGCAAAAACCCACAGACAATAATGCACTTCAGCCCAAAAAAGGCTCAATATCCTTTCCTATAGTTTTGTAACTCCAGCCAAGCAAATACCAGTGTTAGCTAGAAATGGCAATAGTTAGCTTCCAGAATAGCAGGAGTCATCATTTTATCTTAGAACGGAAATAAGCAGCTCCAAACTCCTGGGACAGCATTGTGCCCAAGTATGAATTCCCAACCCTCTACGCAAAAATGTGGCATCTCGGCATTTATGGCCATTAGAATGAAAACATAAGAGGCCAGCACTGCTATTTATTTACAAGGTCCTCATTTTTCTTACTTTCAGCCACAAAGGGCCCCTTAAACAAGAGACCGGCTCTAGTTTATCACTTACAATTCATCACAATTTGCAGGGAAAAAGCTTGAGTTACGTTGGGTTAAGCATCAGAGCTATTTACATTTTCTGATGTCTCCTATGGAACTCTTGTGTCTTCCCTGTTTTTCTACCCCCTCTGGTTCACCTGCTTGGTGTCTTGCTCTCACGATTTTCACAGAGATTGGGAAATGCTGAAGATGGCCTAAAGATGTGAAGCTGCATTTTAAGGAGAAGATCTGAAGTCAGGTGCACTGTCTTGTTTTAACAGCTACGGTTTTATTAAAGCACCAAATATTGAAGATTCATCCTTCAAAGATAACAAGAGACAACTTCATTTTAAACAAAATTCTACTGAAGTAGCAATGGGGAAAAAGAGGTGGAGGAGCAGCAGCAGCAATATTTTCAGTGTAAAAATACAGTGTGAAATGTTAAGTCAGGCAGTAAAGTAATACCTCACGTTTAGCTGTACTTCATTTCCCTTATACACATCGATCAGACACAAAAACCCCTACCAAAAGAGTAAGGAACAAAGCCTTAAAAACTAGTAATCAGAAATCCCAGGCAGTCAACCACCTTAGTGAAAACTTCCAAGTTTAAAATAAACTTGCCCATTTGGTTTAACTAAATTCTCAGTGGTACAGGATGGCACGTTTAAAAACCAAGAGGCTTCGCCCAACCACAACCAAATCCCACCAGTGCAGATCTTCGAGACCACAGTATTATGACTGGCTCCACTTTGATGTGATCCTCAGAGAGGAATGCAATACTGACTCCTCTGTTTATCCATCAGTAAGACGAACAGTTCTGACAGCCTATCTATAAATACAACAACAAATATATTTTGAAGCTTTTATATAGCTGGACAAAATTCAAATCTCAATTTCTTTGCAGTATTTTATCAACCATGTTGTGTTTCCACTTTAAACCGAATAAAAACTTGTCTCATTGTCTAAAATCATTTTAAACCTGTTGTTCATTACACTGCACAAAAATTCATAACACAAATCTTAAGAGATTTGTACAAATTTGACATTACTGCAAGAATTCCATGAAGAAACATTTCTTTATATTCTAAAGGACTCTGGAGCAATAGCCTTGTATTACCAACATGATAAAAGAGTGTTCTAGTTTTCAGAACTGCATTCAGAAGAGAGGTAAAAATGAGAGGGATCTAAATCACAAATGCCAAAGAAAGACCGTGAACAGAATTTATAACAGCTGATTCCTGAAAGAAACACATCTAAGCCAACTGCTAATATATTTGCAGCCTAATTGCTGATATACATTCATAGGGATATGTTTTCATTTGCATCTAAATGTTCTTCCAAACTGCAATATATATAACAACTTATTCCTACTGGTTGCTTTGTATTTCTATTTTTTAATGCTTCTAGGACAGATTTCTAGTTTTCAGCTTTTACAATGGATCAGCTCTAAAACGAAATTCAGCTTTTCCTGAAGTAATTCAATTTAGCTTTCTTCAGCATTTCAGCTGGAGTTCCTAACTCAAGATTACGTACCTTACTGCATAGTCTTAAATGTAAAACTATTCCTGTTGGGAAAAAAAAAAATCTAAATGCTATGTTAATTACAAAAATTAGAGAAATTATACACCTTTAATGTTAAGATTTGAATGGTTTCACAGAACTCCTTAAGTCCTCACATCTGGCCTTGTTTGTGTTTTGAAGCTATTCTGGAAGAAGGATGTCTTACTCTACTGTTTAATATAAAAGAAAGCAGTAGGTGTAGCCTAACATAAGCACCAGCATGAGGTAACTGTTCTGCAAGATGAAATGCTCAGTTAATACCACATGGCACAGACAACAAAGCAATATTCCAGGCTGGCTGACCATACATGCTATCAGTGAAATTATATTAGGGCCAAATAATCTGAATTACCTACAATTTCTAAGCACTGTATTTGGTCTTAGCATATTTAAAAAAAAAAAAAAAAGTCATCATTAAATTCATGTATTTTTTAAAAGGATCAGTAGGAATCCTGAAATAAAAGTCAATAACCATTTTGAGGAAGTCCTAGTATGTCAGGAAGGAGAAAAGCAAGTACTGACACAAAGCAACGTGCCATGCTAAAGACTATTTCCTGCAATTTAGATACAGATCCACAAGTCATATTGTCTTTTGGATCCACAGCTCCTGGCAGTCACCTGAGAGTGATGTTCTCCCAAGCAGTAATTAAAAGTAAGAATTTAACAGAGTTGGAACAATAACAGAATAGACCAATGTCAGACTCTAACCATGACAAAGTCTAGAGTGACACAGCTTCTACACAATAATGTTCAGGGTACAATGCTCTCTTAAAAGGTCCTACAAGTATTATTGCCCAAAATACATGAAAAACTGCCCAAGCTTGTATCCCAAAATCAGGAGAGGAAGATTCTTGATGCAGTGAGACAGAAAAGATAAAACCAGCAAACTTCATAGTAAAACCTTTCTGCTGTGCAGGGAAACAACAGTATCGGTTCCTCCACTCAAGCCTGGCTTTCACATTCAGATATAAAACAGATCTAAACCACCACTTTACAGCAAACTCACTTTGTCTTGAGCAAATTAAGTGCCTACATTACCCTGCACATAGCGCCTGTGCGTGGCACTGCAGCAGGCACATCCTGCCAGCAAGTCACTGCCACCAGTTACATCACATTTTTCCTCACTTACATGAGGGAAAGCACATTCATGAGGAGCAAATTGGACAAGCATGGTCTTTGGCAATTGAAGTTCTACACAGTCAACAACTCATTTCTCAGGCCTTGCTAGAATGAGCTGAAAGCAGAGTACAAGTTCCAGAGAGACTGCAGACACAGAATAACAACCTGGGCAAAATTGGGAGCAGATGAATGGAAATACATCAGCAAGTGCAGAGATGAAGGAAGAAAAGGGATACAAAAGCAATGTTTTGATGCTGTCAGAGGTTCACCAATAAACTCCCTCCTCATTACAATATCATCAAGTTGACAGATGGCAAAGCATTAACCAAACGAGAGGGTGTCAAGGAAGAACAACACAGCAGACTTTGCAAGATACCAGCAGATGTTCCTGACCTTGTCCCAAAAGAATGCCGTCACCTTTACATCCAAAAGGAATTTCACTATCTCAAAAAAGAACACTAAAAGGCATCAAGGTGGATTTAAAACAAAACAGCACTAATGGGCTTGCTGGTATCACGGACTGCCTTCAGCAATGTGTTGATTACCTTAATGATACTCCCTTTCCTTATTTCTCTAGATTACTGCTATAATCTTTGAAAGACAGGACTACCCACACACATGTAAACTCAAACTCCTTGCTCCTTTTAATGGAGTCCAGAGTAAGATGGATTTTGAGAAAATAATGGACTTCAAAAAAAAAAAAATCAAGTCGAAGATGACAACTCCAGCTGATTTGACTGGAAAACATAAGCAGGGCTGTAACTGAAGCCCCACGCAGCCAAGGGACAGCCCAGCAGAGTCACAGGCACGAGGCTGGACACAGGGTGCTGGGTATGTGATACTGGACTTCCCAGTGCTACACACAGACCATGCAGAAGCAGAAGAACTATGAGGCTGTTGGACTTGGGAAATCAGAAATAAAATATTGAGGAGAATCTCACAGTTATTCCTAGTAAAAGCCAAGCACTGACCTACCTATTTCATCTCTTTCAAACATACAGTCTCACTGCTCCTGCTCAGCTATTCCCACCACAGGCATTCCCAAAAGATGAAAAGTTCTTTAGGCTTTCTATAAATTCTACCTCGAGAGGCAGTGCCTCAATTAGACATTTAAGAGATACTATCAAGAGCTACCCAACAAAACCACAGAAAACTTGCAGTCGATAACCTTTCCTTTATTTCTCTCTGCAAATAAAATTCTTCCTTGGAGACAGAAAGAACTGTAACTAAGGAAATGTTTATACACTGAAATCCCTGAAAGATTTCTTGTAGCATAAGAATGCTGACAAATACTCATTAGAAAGCTCTCTTCCCCCCCCAAAAAAAAAAAGCACAAAAAGAATTGTAGTGGTTAAGAAGTATAATATCTGGGTCACTATATAATGAGTGTTCCACTCAAACACTGGTCTCAATTCATGCTTCTTAACAAAGTTACATACTGAATTGTCGATAGCAGATGTTCCTCTTTTACTTTAGAAAGACACCAGCATTGGGGGAAAAACAAGGAATATTTTATACCCCACATAAAAGCACTATAGCATTAAAGCTCTGGAATGTGTGCAGCATGTCCCACAGCTCCCATATTAATTGGTAATAGAATGAGAGAAAGCAGTACTGGTGTTTACAGCAGCATTAAATGACCTGAACAGCTTTAAGAAGGTGATGATAATATTCCCATTTTACAACTTGTAAGGAAAGCTAAACCACAAAGAAATTAAGTGAACTTGACAGAATAACTCACAGAACCCACCCGTGCACACAGTGCCTGATCCACTATGTCACATTGCCTCTGCAAGACAAAGAAGCATCTGACATCCCTCAAGACTGGGGTTGAGGCCACCCACTCTGACTCCAGAGCTCCAGCAAGGGGTACACAGCAACAAAACACAACCTGCCTGCTTCTCACTCACAGACAGCTCTTAAGAAGCATTAATATTAATGATACGCTTCCCCTTCATATTTTCACAAAAGAGTTGGGTTTGTTTTTCTCTCTTTGTATGTTTCTCAACAGACCACACTCTTTCAGAGTCCTTCCTGAGCATACAGAGAGGTCACAGGGAACAAAAACCTAAGGAAACAGTTAACATCAAGAGCTAAGAATGTGGAATTTTAAAAGTGCAAGAATAGAGGCACCACTGTAGGTTTTCCTCTTGAGATTTTTTTCACCGAAGTGCCCTCCCAAATCCAGGCCAACAAGAAGCAGAGAGCTCTGCCCTCAGAGTGGGCAGCGTGGAGGTGCAGAGCCTTGCCAGAGCACTGCTGCAAAACCCCCACGGACATTTCTTTTGCTGCAGCTTCCTACCAGCAGCAGCCGAGTCCTTGGAGACAAAATACATGGCACATCCGATCAAAAGAAAACGTGGATTCTCTGATATTTCAAAACGTTATCAGGAGCTTATATCACTGAACTCAGGACTCCTGGTAGCGCCTTAAATAAAGTATAAAATCAGAAATGCCTGGTGGGGGTTATCAACATTCCCTGTCACACCACAGGAATGAGACGTGCATATCTCATGCTGTGGTTTGAAGCCACATCCGGATATTAAAAAGCTCTGGTGCAGCATCAACAAGCAGATTTGCTCAGTGCTGGATCTTCTGCCTGAATCAAAAGGAGGAGAGGAAAAAGAAGCACTTTAACTGTTAAAAAACCACCAACTGGTACATCCAGTTAACAGGGTATGCTGGTAGAGATTGCAAATCAGTGGACTGACACAAATTACTATTATGGTTTAAAGCCTTCTCAACAATAAATAAGAAACTTAAGCAGCTAGAAAGCAAAGATTTATAAAAATAATTGCTGAAGTAAAAGTCATTGAAACAATACACATTCAGCCCGGACCAGGCAAGGCTCGTGGACTATGAGAATACTGGGACAATGGCTCTGCAATAGCTTCCTCTAAACAGCACTGCTCAAATTTGAGAAGTCAGAGCATTTGAGCAGTGCTGTTGAGAGGAAACAATCATCAGTAAAGTGGCAAATGCAATCCAGTCATTAATTATTCTGAAAAAGTAATTTTTATCCACAGAGAAATCGAGCAGTGTCCCATGGGGATCTCACGAGGTTTAACAAGACCAAGGGCTGCTGCTGCACCTGAGTCAGGGCAGCCGCCGGGATCCGTCCAGGCTGGGGATGAGCAGATGGAGCAGCCCTGGGAGAAGGACCTCGGGGGTTGGTGGGGGAGAGGCTGGACATGGCCCAGCCCAGAACCCCCCGTGCCCTGGGCTGATCCCCCAGCGTGGGCAGAGGGCAGGGGGGGTTCTGCCCCTCTGCCCCTCAGCTGAGACCCCCCTGCAGAGCTGCTCCAGCCCTGGGAACAGCACCCCAAGGACATGGAGCTGCTGGAGAGAGTCCAGAGGAGGCCCCAAGATGACCAGAGGGATGGAGCAGCTCTGCTGGGAGGAAAGGCTGGAAGAGTTGGGATTGTTCAGCCTGGAGAAGAGAAGCTTTGGGGTGACCTGAGTGTGGCCTTGCAAGGCCTGAAGGGGCTGACAGGAAAGATGGAGAGAGACTATTGACAAGGGCCTGGAGTGACAGGACAAGGGGGAATGGCTTCACACTGACAGAGTAGGGTTAGATGGGATATTGGAAGAAAGTCTTGGCTGTGAGGAAGGTGAGCCCTGGCACAGGTTGCCCAGAGAAGCTGTGGCTGCCCCATCCCTGGAAGTCCAAGGCCAGATTGGATGGGGCTTGGAGCAACCTGGGCTAGTGGAAGGTGTCCCTGCCCATGGAAGGGGGGTTGATCTTTAAGGTCCTTCCCAACCCAAGCCATTCTGTGATTCTCTGAAATACAATGAATAAATGGGTGACAAGAAATGGAAGTCATTGTACCAGGGAGAAAACTGGAATCATGGAAAATTAGCAGCCTGGGGAATCGCACAAGTAAGTCTCGTCAATCGAAAGCATCCAGCTTTATTGTACAGTTTTGAAAGGATCAGATGAAGGGTAAAGCAACAGAGGTACTATCTGAATAATAGTAAAATATTTGATAAGAATCCCTCTCAAGACTGTTACTCTCCAAAATCAACTCAAATTGGCTTGGACAGGAACACTACGATGTGACCTGAAACTCAATGAGTAGTCCTAATAATAAAATGGAAAAGCGTAAAGAAGAAAATACAAACAAATAAATAGATAAAAAGAAGAGCATTTCAAGGGCTGAGAAACCCTCCAAATGCCACGGTGAAAGGTGCTGTATCAATTTAGATTGATGTTCCCAGAAGTTAAAGTGATAAACAGCAACGGACTGCAAGTCTTGATTAGTGGGATACTGCAAAGACTGAAATTAGTTCTGACACTATTCAGAAACAGAAGCAGGACTGAGTATGTTCATGAGGTCCACAGATGACATTTGCAGGTGATAACAAACTCTGCAGATAAACTTCAATTGCCAGTTGGTGCAAAACAGTAATAAGATGATCTAAAGTGATTCAAACCTGATATTTTTCTTTTAAACAGCCAAATAAAGATTCAATGGGTACGAGGAAGGGACAAATTGCAGTAAAAGATCCAACTGATAGAAATAGAAAAAGAAAAGCATATTTCATTTTAGAGAAATAAAATAAAAATAACTAAAATAAAAATTAAAATTAAAATAGCAGCAGATGATATGGCAGATCGGTTCTGAAGATAAAAACAATGACCCTGTACTATCTGAACACAGAGCTCCAGAGCAGGCTATGGAGGAGAGGACCTGTGTGCAACACACCAATAAAACTCATGCAGAAGATGTCCTTCATTCCTGCAAAATGCACATTAAGAAGAGCAATTAAGATGATCTGGAGTTTGTTCCCTACAGCCCCTACACACTGTCTTTCCAAAGAGCTGTCTCCAATGTCAGCTTGCAAGGAATGGGCCTGCTACAGACCTTGCCTTCTTGTCACCAAGCCAAGGGCTCATTAATGCTCCGGTCTGGGTCACCATGATACAGTCAGATAAACACACCACGCCGTGCATCATTTAATACTCATAATTCTTCAAAATATAAATGCCACAAAATCTCACCAATCTCCATTAAGAAAAAGAGATCAGGAAATCAATTTCCTAGCTTCTAATTTTCCTGGTCACATAGAGTCTAGAGGGAATAAAAAAGGTAAAAGCCTACACAGACTGAAAGGCGCCTTTTTTTTTTTTTTTTTTTTTTACAAAAGCTTTACAGGGAAAAAGGCAAACAAACAAACAAAAACAAAAAAACCAACCACATACTTCTGCTCTTCTTTCCAAAGGCAGTAAAACTGCTCAGCTTTGCTGAAGTCAGTCAGTCAAAATCAACCAAAGATTGATTTTGATTGTAACCTACTTAGAAAATAATGACAATATTTTAAAAAGCTTCCACATTAGGTTACTGAGAAGCATTTCATTGTGCTTTATTACAGCTCCAAGTGCCACACTAAGGTTCAACTTTGCACATACAGGTAGCTTCCAATCAAATTCATGGAAAAACCTTACTTATAGTGGGTGAAATGCTGCATTTACGCTGCAATACTCCCCAATCATCCAGCAAGGCTTTGAAGAAAACACAGGAAATTGAACATAAATATTGTTCTATAACATCTCATATATATTTCTAAAATGTCAGAGCATGAAACAGTTAAATACTATTGTTTTCCATTAAAAACACTCTTTACAGGGCAGAGCTATTAAGTTATTTTGGCATGTGCTCCACGTAAAGCAGCTGCTGTATGGTGTGTTTTACTTTGTAAAATATCTTTAATCAGCACACTGACTAGTTCTGTCATTTATAATTAAGGAGGTAAATGGCAGGTGCAGCATTAATTAGTGAAATTGAAGTCTTTGTGCAAGACATGCAGTCATACCAACTTAATGCTTTCTAGGAAATGACTGCTAACAGCTTTGTTGTACCACAAACTTGACTGGGTAAGACCGTGCCAAGAAAGAGGGGCCTTGTATTGCCAGACTCATTTCTTAAACTCTTCCTTCTAAAGCTAGGAGTAGGAAAAGCCTACACCCTAAGCCATCCTCAGAGTCTGTGTTCCTGCCTTACAAACGACGGAGGGCGGGGGTGTAATAAAACCTGGGGTTTGTTCAT
>VZRE01011549.1:0-11041 GCA_013396775.1 Cephalopterus ornatus
AATCGTCTCAGGCAGTAGCCCTGGAGCAGTCTGGGGCTGATCCCTGGCATCTCAGCTCCCTTGAGGAGATGTGTAAAGACTGCAGAAGATGCCTGTGAGGAGTCTCATGTAGATCCTGGAAGATGCAGAATCTACAAAAAAAGAAAAATCATCTTGCCTACCTGCCTTGGAGGAGTCTGGACTGATACACAGGACTTCAGATGCTGAAATCAGAGACTAAGACTCCAGGCATAGCCTGGGAGGAATCTCAGAACTACAAAAAGAAAAAAAATAATCTCTAGAATCATCCCTGGAACAGTTTGGGGTTGCTACCCGGGATTTCAGGCCCCTAGATCAGAGATGAAGACTCCAGGCAATGTTTGAGAAGGCTCCAGCTGGATCCCAGAGGATGCATTTTCCTTCAAAAGAGAAAAATCATCTTGGCTATCTGACTGGGAGCTTCTACCCAGGATATCAAGTGCCTGAATCAAAGATGAAAAGGCTCTGGGAGATCCCAGGAGGAGTCTCCAGTGCATTCTAGAGTAGAGAGCTACTTCCAAAAAAGCAAAAACATCTTGGGAAGCTTTCTTGGAGGACTGTGGGGCTGCTTCCTGGAAACTCAGCTTCCTCGAGGAGGTGTGAAGACTCTGGGACACACCTGGGTTGAATTTTGGCAGGATTCTATAGCAAAAATTTACCTTCAAAGGAGAAAAAACATATTGGACACCTTCCTTGGAAGATTCTAGGCCTGGGGAGAGCAACTCAGGTCTCAAAATCAGACATCAAAAGACTACAGGAGAATCCTGGGTGGAGTTTACAGGAGGACACAGTTTCCCGCAAAAGGGAAAAAATCATCTTGGGCAGCTTCCTTGGAGGAGTCTGGAGCTGCTCCCTGGGATCTCAGCTCCTTAGAGGAGATCCAAGAAGACTCCAGGAGATGCCTGGGAGGAGTTTAAGGTAGATCCTGCAAGATTCAGGATACACCAAAAAAGAAAATTCATTTTGAGTACCTGTCATGTAGGAGTCTGGGGCCACTACCCTGGATTTCAGGTCCCCAAATCAGAGATCAAGACTCCAGGGAATGTTTGAGAAGGCTCCACTGGATCCCAGATGATGCATTTTTCTTCAAAAGCAAAAAATCAACTCAGATACACCTCTCTAGGAGCAGTCTGGGGCTGTTCCCTGGGATCTCAGCTCCCTTGAGGAGATGTGAAAAGACTCCTGGAGAGGCCTGGGAGGAGTCTCAGGTACAACCGGAAAGATTCATTCAGGTTCCACAAAAAGAGAAAAATCATCTTAAGTCCCTGCCTTGGAGCAGTCTGGGGCTGTCCCCCAGGATCTCAAGTAACAAACTCAGAAAGGAAAAGACTCTGTGAGATGCCCAAAGGAGTCTCCAGAGTAGAGAGTTACTTCCAAAAGGGCAAAACCAACTTGGAAACTTCCCTGGAGGAGTCTGGGGCTGATATCCAGGATTTCAGGTCCCAAAGTCGGGGACTGAGACTCTGAGAGCTGCCTGGGAGGAGTTTCAGGTAGATCCTGGAAGATGGAAATCCCAGGAATAAGAGATAAATCATCTCAGGTACTTGCCTTGGAGGAGTCTAGAGCTGCTATCCAGGATCTCATCTCCCTTGAGAAGGGGGCAGGTGGAGGGCACCCAGGCTGGGCCTGGGGAAGGGGAATGAACTGGAGAAAAAAATCAGGATATTGTTATTTTTGCTGTTTATTTATTCTTCCTGTGTGAAATATGATCATGGGAGGTAAGAATGTAATAAAATTACAAATTTTGGACTATGGTGTCAAATTTCTGTCTATGGTGTAATAATTATAGTTAATAGAATTAATAGAGTTAATAGCATTATTACTCTACTAGTATATTAATATGTTTCTATAGAATTATAGTCAATACAATCATTGTATCTGTCAATGGTCATTACCCAGGGCCTGGTGACCCAGAAAAGATCAGTGGACCTCAATGGGAGAGAAATAAGGGATGTCCAAAATCAACAAAATATCTGAGTGGAAATGGCTTCACGTTGTCCCAGGGGAAGTTTAGATGCATATTAGGAAAATGTTTTCATGGAAAGGATTGTCCAGCCCTGGCACAGAGCAGTGGTAGAGTCACCATCCCTGGAGGTGCCCAAAACAAGTGTGGATGTGGCACCTGGGGACATGTTTTAGTGGTGGCCGTGGCGGTGGTGGGTTAATGGGTTGGCCTTAAGGATCTGAGAGGGTTTTTCCAACCTTGGCCATGAGATGACCATGAACACGAGGGGATCGTGACCATGATGTGATCAAAACCATGAGGTGACTGACCATGAGATGATTGTGACCAGTAGATTACCAGGAGATGACCACAACACAACCATGACCATGAGGTGATACAAACCATGCGATGGCCATGCCCATGCCCATGAGGTGCCCCTGAGTTTCCCCTGAGGTGATCATGACACTGAGATGCCCCTTCAGCCCCTTCCCCAGCTCCAGGATCCCCCTGTACCCTTTTATCCTGCACCAATACCCCCCTGAGACCCCTTTCCTGGCCATCCTGCCTCTGCCAGACCCCAGAGCCCCTCTTTTCCATGACATTAGGACCCCCTTGAATCCCCATTCCTGGGCACTGGGACCCCCCTGCAACCCCTTTCCAGCCATCCCGACTCTCTCATTCCCTAGATCCCTGTTTCCTTGGCACTGGGGACCCCCACATCAACATTTCCAGCCATCCCAGGTCACCTCACCCTTGGCCCCCTGCTTCCTTCACCCCAGGAGCCCCTGAAGCCCCTTCCCATCTCTTCCAGTTCTCCCTTTTCTTAATCCATGAACCTCCCCAGACCTCTTAGTCTTCATGTCCACACCGTTCCCAGGGCTTCCCACACATGGCTCTGTCAGAGCCTGTGTCACAACCTGCCCCGGAGGCACTGCAACAGGTTCTTTTTCTGAGGGATCCTTTGGGGTGGATGATTGAGAAATACTACTGGAGAACTGGAGTGACAACGGGAATGGCTTTTATTTTTGGCACCTCTGGAACTGTAACTGGGAAAACCGTAACTGGGAAATGCATCACTGGGAAAGGGGGTCTTACAGCCTGTGAGATCCTGGATCCAAATCTCACAGAATTATTGATATAGGTCAGAACCAACTCACTGTGAGTGCGATGTGCATGTGGGGAAGGGCTGGGCCTGGACCTGCAGGTGCATGGCAGAGCTGAAGGCCTGCAGCCCACGCAGAGCACACGGCAGAACGAAGGCCATGCAGCTGGGCTGTCAGTCAAGGTAGAGCTGCCTGGTAGCCCACCCATACCATGTCCCTGCAGCCTCTGGTTGACTTTAGCACACCTCACTCTGGCCTGAAAGGTACTGACTGGACATCCTGCCTGGGAGGGAAAACCCAACTGTATAAATGCATGAGACTCCATGTGAGTTATTCTCTGCTCTCTCCTCTTCTCCCTCTCTAGCCGGCACCATGAGAACCATCAGATTTTGTTGGTAAGTAGTTTTTTTCTTTTCTCTGTTCTTCTTCTCTCATTTCTCCTGCAACCTGAACCACGTGAACAGTAACCGTATTTCCTTATCTCTCTCCCTCTTTCTCTTCTCTTTTTCTTTACTCTTTTAATCTGTTTTCTTCTTTTACTCTTTTCCTTCTCTTGTGGGTAATTTAAAAGCAATGAATTGTGTTTTGCTAAGGCTAGTATATTGATTGTTTGTAGCAGGTGTTTTCTGTGGAATGGGTTTTTTGTGCTGAGTGTTTTAATGAAATGCTTTTTCCTGATTGTATTTTACTCCTGTAAAATCTTTTGCCAAAATATTTTATTTTTCCCACTAAATTAAAAGAATTTCTCTTAGAGAAGAGTGTGTGACTCTTCCTCTGGATGCTAATTAGAAGTTATAATGAACCAAAAGGCTTTTAAAAAGTCTTAAAAATGTAACTGCTCTGGGTAGCTTATAGCTTATAAACTTACAACAGCTGCCCTGGGATTTATGATAATCCCAAGTGTCTCGGTTTAATGAGACAGAAGTGTTTTGCTAAGGAGGATGAGTTATGACGAAAGACCAAAAAAACTTCTCCCTCTAAGCAATTGTAAATCTGAAATTAAGAGGCTCCAACTGAGAAAGTGTGGAGAAAAGGAAAAATAATAGCCCTTTATTAAAAGATATATTTGTACTGGCAAAACAACAGCAACAACCACAAGACACAGAGAAAACAAACCCCACCAAACAATAATCCCATACCCAAAAATTCCCTTCCAAAAGCAAACAGTTCAGTTTGTGCTTTTGGCCCAAATCTAACCACAGTCAGCAGGGGGCGCTGTTGGAGAGCTGGAGGAGCAGAGCCTGCAGTGCTCTGTGCTGGCCGGCAGGGGGCGCTGTTGGAGCGCTGGAGGAGCAGAGCCTGCAGTGCTCTGTGCTGGCCGGCAGGGGCGCTGTTGGATCAGGCAGTTGCCATGCAGGGCCCCGGGTTTGCAGGAGGGGCCCGGGGATGGAGATCTCCACCCCCGAGGAAGGGGGGTGGGGGGGGAAGGAAAAAAAGGTTCGTTCCCAAGAAAACTCACGCAGTCTATTGTGGTGGTGGTATAATTGTCCCTTCTTTCAATAGTGTGCACAAGAAGAAACAGCAGCCAGGCAATCAGGCTGAGAACGAAGACAGAAACTCCAGAGCTTCTTTTCAACCCACACTTTGCTTCTGTCCCCCGGTACCAGAAAACCTCACCCCTTCCTCTCCCGGAGAGGGATAAAACCAAAAAAAGCAAAAGACACTCCTCCCCCTCACAGACTTTCCAAGGACCATCAAGTTGGAATGTCAGGTCTTTGGCCAATTTCTTTATGTTGTTAATTGCCCATTCAACCTCCCTCACAGCAGCAGGCAGGGGGAAGGGAAGAAAAAATTCCTGCCCAGTTTTTAGCACACTTGAAACCTATGACACCAAGGAAAGGGAGATGCGAAGACAAAGACAGAGGAGATTCGGAATCAGGGGTTGGAGTCACAGTGCCCAGTCCTGCTCCACTGGTGGTGGGGACCCACACACGCAGCCAAAATTGGAGCTTTTCCCCCTCGGTGTCTCCCAAGGAACGGCCCCGGAGCTGCTCTGGGAGAAGTCTGGGTGGGATGCCTGAACTGTCCCTGGGAAGCTCTGGAACACAATATCCCGGGAAGGATGAGGAGGGTCTGCAGGGGGCAGTGGGGGCTGCCTGGAAAGGGACTGGCACAGGGAGATTGCCCCCCACCCCTGCGGGATCCACAGATCCCGGGGCTTCCCCTGCTTTGGCCCCAAACTAGCGGGTTTAAGGACGAGTTTAACTGCAGGGCCCGGGAGTTCACCACAGTCTGGCCCAGGGGTCCCACAATATGTGGCTGAGGAGGGTCCAGGTGGGGTGTCCAGGGAGGTTCCAGGTGGTTCCCAGGAGGATCCAGGAGAATGGATGTTACAGATGGGTGGGACCCCATCCTATCCCTCCCAAACTTCATCCCACCCCTACAATCCCCATCCCACCCTGCTTGGGCCCCATCCCAATTCCATCCTACCCTGGGCCCCATCTCATCCCAGCCCTCCTAGTCTCCATCCCACCCCTCTCAAACATCATCCTGTGTCTCCCAAACCCCATTTCACCCATCCTGGGCATGAAGACCCCCTTCTGTTGTTGCTGATACCCTACAGGTGGGCTTTGGGGGGGCTGGGGGATCAATTAACTTTGGGGTGCAATTGAGCCATTTTGAGATGGGATCAAAGCTCTTCCCACTGTCACAGCACTCATAGGGCTTCCCTCACCCGTGGGTCTGCTGGTGGCTGGACAAGGCACCACTATGGATGAAGCTCTTCCCAGACTCAGGACACTGGTAGGGCCTTTCCCCGGTGTGGATGCGCCAGTGGATGACAAGGGTGGAGTTGTGCTTGCAGCTCTTCCCGCAGTCGGTGCAGCCTCTCCCCCGTGTGTGTCCACTGATGGATGAGGAGATTGGAGCTGGTCTAAAACCTCTTCCCACACTCATGACACTTGTAGGGCCGTTCCCTGGTGTGGATCATCTGGTGGCAGATCAGGTGGGAGCTCTGCCTGAAGCAATTCCCATATTCCAAGCCTTTGTAGGGCTTCTCCCCGGCATGAAGCTGCTCATGGACCACCAGGTCGGAGCTCTGGCTACTAGGAATAAGTAGGTGTTCTTGCAAAGTCTGTAGTGTAGTCACAGTTGGCTTAGCAGTAAGAAGTAAAAAGTTCCTGGTTGTGTTGACAGGGAGGTGCAGTTTGCCCAGAGACAAGGGGACCCATCAGCAGCAGAGAAGGATCATGAGGCCATGTCCTCCATTTGAAATGCTGTGGCCTCCATCTTGAACAATGTAAGCACATAATGGGGGACATGTTGTATGCATGTCGGGAAGGCTGTAACCCTGGAGTATCTCTGCCGACGGAGAAATGGGGAGGGACCTGCATTCCGGGCAAAGGGGATAAAAGGGGGCTGCGACCTCCACCAAGTTGAGAGACCTCACTGAGGTTTAGTGAACTCGCCCTTTTATTCAAATAGAAGTTAATTTTTTTAGTTAGCTCCTCTGTCTCCTGACTACTTATTCATTTGCCAGTTTTTTTGCAATAAGTGGCACAGACAGCAGCCATGGCCAAAGGCCTGGAGAAGGTGGCTCTGTCAGGGCCTTTCAGCTTCTCCACATCTCCCTTTCCTCTCCAGCCCAGGATGTCCTATGGTGTCTACCTCCTGTGCCTCTTTCCCTGCAGGGTATTCCCCCCAGCTGCCCCACCTCACTGGTACCTTCCTGCACTGACATCTCTCCATCCTCCCTGGTTCTTCCTTGTAATTCAGAGTGGGGTTGATCCAGACTCCTCCTGGGAGATGTGTTGCACCGCAGCATTGCCCTCAGAGAGAAACTCCTTTCTTCTTGTGGCCAGTCTGGACCTCCCCAGCTGCCCTTCAAGCCCTCTCAGGCTTCTCCCGTTTTTTCCTCAGGCTCCACACCGCCGGGCCCAGGGCTTTCAGTCCTTATATATTGGTCACATGCTTGAGGTCTCCAAACCCCTTCCTGGGAGATCTCTGAGTCGTCTCCAAGGTGTTTAGCCGTGAAAATATAGCGCTCTTAGTCCAGGGAAGACACAAGAGTGATACTTTTGCCAAGGCTTGTATTGGTAGAACAAGGCACAATAACTGAAACTCAACAAGGGGAGATTTAGATTGGATATAAGGAAGAAACATTTTCCAATGAAGGTGGCAGGAACCTGGACCAGGTTGCCCAGTAAGTGGAAACCCCATTCCTAGAAGCGTCCAAGGTCAGGAGTTTTGTGCAACCTGAATTGGTGGAAGGCGCCCCTGGCTAATGGAATAGAAGTTGGACTAAAGCCTCTTTTAGGTCTTGAAACCGAAAAATCTAATACAAAGAACTGCTCGGAGACTTTGGGTCTTTTGAGCAGCAAGGTATTTATTGCAACGCTGGGAGCAAGTGTGATTCGCATCACCCAAAAAGTTGCTCAAAGGTATCACACAAAATCAGGGTTTTTATACAATTTTCATATATGATTCTTATACATATTCATATGATTGCAACATCTACTATACATATTAATGATAGGTAGAGCTTAGGCAGAGCTTAGGGCGGTGCTTTTCTTGGCCTTCAATTTCGGGGATACATCTGGGCCTTCAGCCCTGAATCTGGGGTCTTTTTCTCGTCTTCCTCGGTCTGACCTATCTGCTTTTCCATTGTTCTTGCCCCATTCCCTGAAGCTTGGAAAAAGCCTTGGCTCCAGGCCTATTTCTCCTATCCAGATGTCTACCTTATCTTGCCTTATCCTAATTTATTACCTCTAGGCTTATTGTATACTGTTCCTAACATTTTCTAAGTTTTGGTCCAGCAGACAGAACAGAACGAGTCGTAGTAGTACAGGCACAGTAGATGCTGGGGGGGGGCGGCTGTCTTAGTCAACTTTTTTAGGCCTGATTCTCATTTCATCTCTTCCAACCCAAACCATTTTATCATTCTTTCTTTCCTGTATCCCCAACTCCTTCTCCACAGGGCTGCAAATAACTACATATTCTATGTTGGCATTTTAATCTGACCTAATCCCCAACACCTTATAAAAATGAAAGAATTGCCATTTTAGGTACATGAATTTCCATGTTTTTGGAGCAACCATTCAAAACTCAAAGGTTACAAAGGAATTCAAGACAAATTTCCAACATCTCTGCATAAAAGACTCACCAAGTGGTCAATGACAGAGCCTCTCAGGTGATGCCCCAAAAGGCACTATAGAACTGCTCAGAGACAATTTTTGGTCTTTAAGCAGTGAGGCAACGTTGGGGAACTCCCAGCTCGCGCTGGACAAAGAGTTCCCAAGCAATTAGTGAACAGTTAGACTATTTATACAATTTTTGCAAGAGATTACATCATCTTCACATGCATATTCATATTATTGCAACATCTAGTTGTAATATTCATAGTGGGTGGAGTTAAGGCAGAGTTCGAGGCGCGGTCATCATTTTGGGGAGAATCTTGGTGGTACGTCCTGGTACGACCTCTGGTACCTCAGAGGTCATCTTTTTACTCTTCTTCCTCAGGTAAACTTATGAACTTTCCTTAATTCTGCTGACTCTAACGTGTATTTGGCAGGAGTTTCTGGACTCTGGCCCTTCTTTTTCTCCTTATTTTTCTGTGTTCCTTCCTTATGTCTATTTATGTATGTGTGTTAACATTTTTGGTGGTCTTTATTTCCCTGTGTTCTTACTTTATGTTCTTCTGTGTCAGTGTGTTAGCATTCTTTGGTAAGGTGTTATCTTCTGCTAGTCCTTGAACCTCAGTTCTCTATTTCTTTGCTCAGAGCAAGTATTCTGAGTTAACTCTTCAGGCCTTGCTCTGCTTCACAGGATGATGCTTCCAGCTGAGGTTGAGAGTTTCTGCCTCAGGGTCTGAGACTCATGATGGGCAGCCAGCAACGGCATTTGGGGACTGTGCAAGACTTGCCATGGGATGTCTAGGAAAAAACACTGGAAGGGAAAGGGTGGGGGGATCGGTGTTGTCCATGGTGCAACAAGCTTGAGAAAACAGAGAGAAAAGTGGGATGAAAGAGCTGATCATGTGTAAACAGGTCAGTGCCCATCCCTGGCCATGCCCTGCAACTGATCCCACAGCCTGTCCCGTTTCCATGTCACTGTCTCTGACAAGGGAACTCTCTGCTCTGCATATGGAAGGAGGTCCAAGTGCCAGCCACTGGAATGGGAACCACAAATCATCAGATTTTTTGTTCTTTGGTGAGCAGACACTGGTGAGACTGGTGTGTGTGCACATATCACTGGTGTGGGTGTGGGTGGGTGTAACCACTAGTGAACATCAAACCAGAGCAACCAGTGAGTAGCAGAGGCCTGGGAGCCGTGTCTGAGATCATCTCCTGGAGGAATCCATGTTGTCTGTGTGTTTCTATCAGTCGACATCTTATCCTGATGTAGCAGAGCACACAAACAGCCCATCCTTGTGTCCCTTTCTCCACTCACTGTGCTTTGGTTTGGCCCAGAAACCTCTCGAGGTCCCTTCCAGGATGAGTCCCTGTGCATTTCCCTCCACCACGGGGCTTCCCTTTGTGACCCAGTGTCTGTGGGGCAGCAGAGCTGGGTCAGTGCAGGGGCAGGGCTGGCTCTGACAGAGGCCAGGAAGCCACTGCCAGGACAGTTTGCAAAGGACTAATTTAGATACGGTGACTTTGTTGGAATCAAGGGACCATTGTATGACACTTCAGGGCCTCCTGGAACCAAAGGAACCCTGGGAGACTCTGGAATAACATGGAATCAAGAGGCCATTGTGACATTATGACCTTATGGAACCATAATGTGAAACTGTGGTAACTCATGGGATCAAGTAGCCATTGTGACATGTGGGGGCCTCATTGAATCAAAATATACCCTTATATATTTTGGAATTTTATGGAATCCAAGGGGCCATTGTGACACTTCAGTGACTCATGGAACCAAAGATACCCTGGGACACTGTGGAACACCATGGAATCAAGGGGCACTGAGCACTGCAGGCCCTCATGGAATCAAGGAGCCATTTTGAAACTACGTGGTTTTGTGGAACAAAAGGAGCCCTGGGACACTGTGGAACCTCATGGATCCAGGGGGCCATTGTGACATGCAGAGTCTTATGGAACCAAAGGAACCCTCAGACATTTTGGAATCTCATGGAATAAAGGGGCCAGTGTGACTCATGGAAGCTTTCTGGGACACTGCAGAAACTCATGGAACCAAAAGGCCTCATGGAATGAAGGGGGCCTTGTGACTCGGAAATAAGGCAAAAAAGGAAAGTGTGTGCCTAGTGGAAGCAAGGTCAAGTGACATGGGAAAAAAACAGAGATCATGCACGCTGCTGTACGGAGAAAATTTGTGCGGCCAAGGCTCAAAGAGAGTTGAAGCTGCCAGAAATGTGGAGGACAATAAAAAGAGTTTTTTCAAATACATTAAATGGCAATAGGCCATTAGTATATTATAATATATTAGCATCATTGACCCATTCGAGGATGGGGATGGTCACCTCCCACACAGGGACATGGACAAGGCAAAGATGTTTAATGCTTTCTTTGCCTCTGTCTTCAACACAGATGACGGAACCAATGGGGTCTCAGTGCCCTGAGCTGGAAGACCATGACTGCGAGATTGACCAACTCCCAATTGACCCTGAACTTGTGTGGGACCTGCTGCTCCAGCTGGATCCCTACAAATCTCTGGGGTCTGATGGGATTTATCCCAGAATCCTCAAAGAGCTGCTGATGTCAGCCCCAAACCTCTCTCGATGATTTTTGAGTGCTCTTGGGAATCCAGAGAGGTCCTGGCTGACTGGAAGCTGGCAAACATTGTCCCAGTTTTCAAGAAGAGCAAGAAGAGGACCCCAGAAACTCCAGGCCTGTCAGTCTCGCTTCAGTGCCTGTTAAAGTTATGGAGAAGATTTTCCTCAGGGGTATTGAAAAATGCCTGAAAGACAATGCAGTCATTGGTCACAGCCAGCAGGGCTTCAGGAGGGGAAAGTCCTGCTTATCAAACCTGATTTCCTTCTATGACCCACCTGGTTGATCAAGGGAAGCCAGCTGAT